>JAODAL010017801.1:0-76607 GCA_025379985.1 Phyllomedusa bahiana
ATTTTAAAAAAATACTGCTGATTGTCTTCCTTTTGGGGGGGGGTGGGGGAGGAATGGGATAAAATATAATAATCCCTCTTTTAAAATTTTAAAAACCGCTTTGTGATAGAGTATATACGTAGGCACTCTCCTCAAAAGCCCCGTGTTTAGTAGCTTAATAAAGGGATACTCCTAATATAGACACTTAAAGCAATGTATCTATAATACGTTTTTCCATTTAATAGTATCAAAAGTTTAAAACCAGAAATATCGGCTAAATAGCCTAGCTTTTCAGACATTCTCAATAATTCTTTATAGTATGCACTTGCGGTTAGGGTTTTCTCCAATCCTGGAGTAGTTCCAAAGGGAAATCTTCAGCCTGAAGCTTCAAGCGCCCCTTTACTAGCAGCTGGCACAGCTTGCTAGACGTTGTTCACCTTGCTGCGATGACGGCTGTCTGGGATGTGTGCAGTTCTGAATTTCTCAGTACCCCTGCTCCCTAGAACCTTGGGAGTGGTGACTATGTGTACGGGGAATTCAATATTTTAAGATATGAAAACGCTATAGACCAGTTATGAACGGGTCGCCTATGAATCTTTATGAAATATCGGTGACTGGCCGGCTTGCATCTGTATATTCAGGTCTTTGAAGCTTGAGGTTGGAGCTAATTAAGTTGCATGAGGATCCTTTCATGCGCTGATCTCCTGCTGGGGTGGATCTCTATAGAAGAGGTGCTATTGTCATAAGATATAGTTACATAGTTTATAAGGCTGAAAAAAGACAAATACCCATCCAGTTCATCCTTATGGTTTACAGTGTTGATCCAGAGGAAGGCAAAAACCCCATTATGTAGAAGCCAATTGTCCTCATTTTAAGGAAAAATGCCTTCCTAATTTTTATCTGGCAACGGAAAACATCCCTGGATCGACGACCATTCTCTAGAATCCTAGTCACTATAATTACCGTGTTTCCCCGAAAATAAGACACCCCCGAAAGTAAGACATAGCAGAGATTTTGTTAAATTCCCTAATATAAGGCACCCCCTGAAAATAAGACATAGCAGAAATAATTGCTGCAGCGCCCCATACACAGGACCATCCCTAAGGGTGCGCAGAGGGAATGGGGGCAGGGGCGGGTGTTCCCAAGCCCCGCTCACCCCGAGAAACGGCCCTGGGACATGTTGTTTTAGCACCTGAGTGTTGAAGGACCTGTGCAGGGAGGTCATGTGACTGTGATGTCACCACAGGTCCCGAACATCCCAGGACAGGAGACAGAAAGTACATGTAAGTAATAGAGGGAAGAGGGGGGAGAACAGAACAATGATACTAACACACAAACACACTCATCTCACAGGATGGCTGATGGGGCATGCTGGGACTTCTAGTTCTACAAGTCCCATCATGTCACATTTGCCATCCTTCGAGATAAGTCACTGCAGCTGCCATAAATGTCCTTTAAATACATATATCCTCTGATTTGTGACTCTAAACTTTGATATATTATATATATATATATATATATATATATACACATACACATACACACACACACACACACACACACACTAGTATAGCATGCCATAATTTATTTGTGTAAAAATAAGACATCCCCTGAAAATAAGACATATAAGACGCTGTCTTATTTTCGGGGCTGCAGCAGGATTGCACCCTATAGTTTTAAATTGGGTGTCTGCTGCCTTTTTTGGATAAAGTTTTGACATCACAATTCTTTGAGCGGATCTGAAAGACGCATCAGAAAGACGCATATAAACACGCATCGGCGATCACTCATCTGAACGCCGATGTGTGTTTTACATTGAAAGAAATGTAAAATCACACTGCAAATTGTTAGATGCGTGTTTGGGTCCCTATAGGAGCCGAAACACAGGTCAAAAATTGGATCCAACATGCCGTGTGAACATACCCTAACAGTTAAGAATCACCTATGTTGATGATGAATCCTTTTGAAATGTAGATGCAGAGTATGCCCCCTTGTTAAGGATACAGTTCTTGGCATAAATAGATCAATGTTATTCACTTTAGTGGTTTTAATGTTCCGATTGATCACCATAAATGCTGGCTAAATTCCACAGTCAAGCTTCCTCCTGGCGATTAGCTTTTATAATGGGAAAAATCTAGTTTTAAACCGTTTCCAACTGCACACTGGGTTTGTTTGCAGTCTGTACTTGTGAAGACAAACAGCGTAGTAACTGTGGGCAGCCAACAGTGTTATTTTTAATCAAAACCATTTCCAAAGTTGCTTATTTCTTACTATAAAAACAAAATAAAATTGTTGGTAACGAAGCTGCACACAGTCTTTTAGGGTTTACAAGATCCAGTATGCTAATACTTCAGTTGTGATGCAACAATGGGCAGTTTACGCAATATTTGAGCTACACTAGATGTATTCCCTCACCCGTGGTACAGTATAAAGTTTATTTTAATGATTATTAACACAGCTCATAATCAGAAATATCTAACCAATGAAAAAAGGACCATAAGAGCAGATAGTGGGACAGTGGCTCCAGAAGCTAGAATTCATGCAAGAGGATTATAACATACATAGCAACTCTATTATCAGCACTCTAACATAAGCTATTATAAAAAAAAACATAAACCGTTGCTTGCATATGGCATAGATTTGCTGTTGACATTTTCTGTTCTAAATTCACATATATAAAGTTGCTTCAGTGTGTGGGTATTTTGGTGCAGATTTTTCCCATTAAAGTCAATGGAGAAAACCCACACTAAGGGGGGACATGTATGAAAATTGTCTTGGTCTAAGACTTTCTTTGTTGCCCGTAGCAATCAGAGCGTCCGTTTCATTCTTTCAGAGCACTAGATGAAATGTAAGTGGAACTCTGATTGGTGGCAATTGGCAACAACGAAAGTCTTCGACCAAGACAGTTTTCATATATGTGGCCCTAAGTCCACCATATAAGTTGACGTGCTGCGGATTTTAAAATCTGCACTGTAAGTCAATTTCTACCACATGGGCATAAGATCTGTAAAATCCCATAAGATTTGTAAAATCCACAGTAAATTTCTCCAGTCTGCATTCACACTAAAACAGATTGAGAAGACTTAGAGCATTTTGCTGAAGAGTATTTGAAGTCGGAATCCCCAAGGTTTCTGACTTGAAACCGAAAATAAATCATCCCTATTGACCTCAAAAGAAAATAAGTGTGGTAATTCATGCAATAGTTCATACAACACAGATTCTCGACGGTCGGTTTTTAAGAGAATAAAAACTTCAGCCTAGAAAATTTACTATTGAGGTCAATGGGGATGGCTTAAAATCTTGTGTAAAACGTGTCCAAAACATTTGTATGTCATTTTAGCCACAGATCCGTAGCTAAAACCCTATAGTTATAAATAAGACTTGTTTTTTTTACTGTGAATCCAACAAAAACAACCCAAAATCCACATAAAATACTCATTGAAAACCGTGTTGCCTGATGCGATTTTCAACTGTAAAATCTGACGAGTACATTTTACGTAATTCCCCTTACAATTCACATCCAAAGACGTCCCAATATTGTATAGCCCTGTATGTTTTTGTAAGCAGACTCCTACAGCTACAGGTATTTCATGTTCTCTATGGCCTCGTTCACACGGCTTATTTGGGCACGGATTGGCGCCGTACTCCGCGCCGGATTTGCGCTTCAGTACGGCGCCAATCCGTCCCTGTCATTACGGTAATCCACTGCTCTCATAGAGAACAGTGGATTCCGTCGCTCCTCCCCGCTCGGCGAATCCGCCGGGCGGGGAGAAACTGACATGCACATTATTTACGGCGCGTACGCGGCGTAAACAATGTTTTGTCTATGGGGCCGGGAGCGGCGCCCCCGCCGCGCTTCGGCCCCGCCCCCGTCCAGCCCCTTATTCACGGCGGATTTGTGAGCTCAATACGGCTCACAAATCCGTCGGGAATAAGCCGTGTGAACACGGCCTATAAATCACACCAAAGGTGGAGCTTCATGTAAGCTACATACATATACATGCTAGTTATAACCATTTAAAATGACTGTAATGTGTCCTTTAACTACAGGAGACCTCCAAAGTATAACACCATGTAAAGCCGTTACCTCCCGCTACATCTAAAGGTCCATTTTTTTTCTTCAGTTCAATGACAGCTTCCAAGAACTCTTTTCCTCCTTTCTTCTCTAAGGCACTGCCTAAGTGGAAACAAAATATCAGTTACATAAAGTTTCATCAACAATACTATAATCATCCAGCATTTGTCTCACATGTTTATATACCCTTGTATGTGTAAATTAATATAAAAACAAAACAAAACTAACCGGTAATCGAATGAAAATTATTATAAAGGACAATTCAGTCTTCAGGTCAAATTATTTTCAGCATAAAGAACAACCCTGGATTGCTGCTTAACAACGTTAAATAATAAACTAACATTATACTATATTTTACATTTTGGAGGCTACCATAGAAAATAGGTGGTGAGGGCCTCATGGACTTGGATGACGCTGGAGTTGATCAGAAGCCAAGTTTAGCCTCTCATAAAAGGGGTTGTCTCACTACATTGATTCATCTTACCTCAGTCCTGTTGGTTTCATTTTGAATTCAGGGGCGTGTTTACTGGCTTCCACTAGGCTGCAGTAGAAGCCATGTCTGTAGCTATAGCAACAAGTGCTGGCAGCCTATCAGGCTAGATCAAACAGGTCTGTAGCTATAGTGACCAGAGGAGCTAATGCAGCCCAAACAAGAGGAGACATCTAGGAATAGGTAGGACTCTGTTTATGCAAAGTGACTTGTTTTTGCAAGATCTTTAACATAAAATGCAATCCGTATAGTGAGACAACCCCTATAAGTAATGGATTCCTTCCTTCAAGAACCTGCAAGATTACATTTGTAGCCGTTCAAAAGATGTAATCTATGGATGTATCTCAATAGTATGTAAGCAGAGTATCTCTTTAAAGAGGACATGTGATATCTTCTGTCTATTTTAGTAAATCCTTGTGCTCCCTGTGAAATAACCTGGAATATCTTCTATTATAACTCTGTGTTGTACTGCTCTTCTGTTCTTCATCCGAGAAAAGTATTAATAAAGTCACTTGGGTTTTCCCGATCTGTTAGAGGCGTGTCTCTGCACACACTGACTCTGTCAGAAGTGATTGGACAATCTCAGACTGTGTAGGCACACACCCACAGTTGGTGACACTCAGGTGACAGACTGTTGATCAATTTTTAGGAGAAATTCTCCAGAATTGTTATTTTATGGGAAGCACTATTTACAAAAAGAAACATGTTAAGAATAGCCACAGGTTCTCTTTAGCATAGCCAAGACAAAAAATCCTATGGAGTGAATTAGACCAGTTGAGGGTCGCAGGGAGAATATAGATACTTAAATAGCTGAGTATATCACAACAAAGAGGGACTATGGGTACTTATTTCCATGAGGGCAAAGGGTGCATTAAATTACTCTATCCCTATATGCTGTCCCTATTTATCCATAAATGAAGCAACCGCCCCGAAAAGGGTGGCCTCACCTATCGGTGGTTTACCCTATATATCCCTCAGCTCCTCCCTATATCCACAAATAAAACTACCATATACAAATAATACAGAAAAGCATCATATGACCTGTTTTTCCAAATCACAATGAGTATGATACAACTTGTTCTTCCAACTCTATAGGATTTTTTGTCTTGGCTATGAATTTTAATAATATTTAAAGGGAACCTGTCACATAGGTTATGCCCCCCTTGCTGAGGGCAGCACAAGCTTGTGACAGACATGCTGTGTCCAGCACTGTATCTCTTATTCTGTAAGCTGCTGCAGTTTTAGAGCATTTACCCCTCAAATCTCATTCATGAGCAGGTGTTAGCCCCGCCCACTGACCGTTATTCAAATATTTCTACCTATTCAAAGTAATAGGTTTATCAGTTGAGGTAGGCGGGGCTAGTCTTAGATGGGTGGGGTTTGAAAAAAAAAAAACAGACTCTTTGAATGATTCTTCTGGCTGAAAACTGCAGATTTGAGCATTAAATACACGGAAACTACAGCATCTTACAAAATAAGGGACACAGCGCTGGAAACAGCATGTCTGTCACTAGCTTGTTCTGCTCTCAGCAAGGGGGGCATAAACTATGTGGCAGGTTCTCTTTAAGTAAAAGTTATATTTTAAAATAGGGTTTGGATTTTTTTCTTGGCAATGATTTGTTTTATATTTCAGAACCCTTATTATATATTCTGTTCTGCGATATCTCTTTAGTATTGGCAGCTTTTCAGTCTCCATGTTGACAGGCATATTTAATAACCTTCTGGGCATAGCAGTCCATGTTTACATGAAGCTGAGCTTTGTACAACCACACCTAAGGGGCCTTTTCATTAGTTTACTTCGGCACTGCTGGTCTGCTCGTAGCAAGCAAAATGCGCACTCTCTCAGAGAATAGGGAGAGCAGTGTTTGTGGCCGTTCTACCCATTCATTTCTATCAGGGGTCTGAATATAGCTCAGTGACTGTGCTCTGTTATATTCATAACTCCCATAGAAAGGGGAGGATATAACAAGCAGTGCCCTTTCCATTCTTTAAGATGGTTGGTTTGTAGCTCACTATAAACAGACCAACAATGCGAATGAGTGCTGATGAGAAAACCCCTTTAATCTGTAGCTTGACAGCATAATATATTTTACTGGCTGTCATGTTCCTAACAGGACTAGGATGATTCCCTGAGGTTTTAAGGGGTGGTAAGATCAACCCAACTCTTTCACTGTTAAAAGCTTTACTTGGATGGACATTTACTTCCCTTCCTATTCCAACAACTCTATTAAAAAAGATTCAGCAGCAGTCTCCATTCCTTGACAACTACCAAGTAGTCTTTTTCAGAGTTCATCACGATTTTCAGTGGTATATTGCAGAAAGTACAGTGTGAGAGGAATGGTGCACAAGATATTCAGTCAGCAGCTTAAACCGTCGTGGATCTTTTTAACAAAACCTTTTAAATAAGTAGTTTCAATGTAAAGTTATTAAAAGGGTTTTGCCAAGATCTCATTTCATACCTCCTGAACCCAGCTCTTCAGCTCTGTGTGCTCAGAAGTGGGCGTGTGTGATTTGTTTTAATTGCATATCATTTGACCATGAAGGACGACATCACCATGTTTTCCTCTCTTTAGTCAAAAAAAAGGTCTGTGTATGTGTAGAACTGTCAGTAACCACATTGTAGCTCAGAGATAAAACTTGTGCCTCCAGGCACAAGGGTCCTCAGTTCATATCCCTGCAGGAACCAAACCTGTGGATTTTAGTTCTCTTTTTCAATGCATAAACCTGATTGAGGTTTCTTTTTTCTTTTATTTGCACTGTTTGACTAATTACTAAGAAGTACAGAGGATGGAAGTAGAATGACAGCACCTGGGGTTTGAACACTCAGTAGCTGCCTGAGAGGAGAGGTGATGTCTGAGCATGTGCGACCAGGACTGAGAAGCTCACAGCCCTGGTCGTATCCCCTGGAGACGAGCTGTAAACAATGGATCACTAAAGGAGCAGCTAAAACAAAAACGGTCCAGAATTTTTAATAAGGATTATGAATGGTGAAAATGTTTATTATTTAATTTATAAACTTCCCACGTCAATTTTACTTCGTGGCAAAACCCCTTTAAACAATAGTGAGGGGAGAGGTTCACTCTCATATAAGCCCAATTGACACGTATGTATTCCATTTGGCTAATTGAAGCCAATAAAGAATACACAGGACTTATGAGTCTTTTGTATTTATGAGGGGAATGCTCCCCACACCAATTTCAGCAGTGATTGATGGGTTGCATGTGCACATGGAGATAGATAGCTGCCCATCAGTCATCTCTGAGAGAGGCAGGAGGAGCACCCCTCTAAAACAAAGTAGACTCATATGTATGAGTAAGCAGTATTCTTTAACAGCTGATATTAGCCAAACAGTATAATATTTACCAACACTATTGAGGGCAGTTTTTATGTGCAACAATTTGGCAGGGAGAATCAAGCTAGTGAAACTTCTAATGTCAATTCCCAACACCAAACAAAATTACTGTGGAAAATAGACAGAAAATAAGAAATAGATGATACGGATAGCATTTTCTGACCTATCAGAGAACATTGGCAAAAAAAGATACAAAGAAATATTAAAAAATAAGGTAAAAAAAGTGCAGATTCAGCCCTTTCTGATCACTGGAATTTAAACATGTAATATATCAAAAGATCAACTAAAGCAAAACTGTAAACTGTAGTTTAGTGCAAAATCGAAAAATTTAAAAAGAAATATAAACTGTAATAATGTATATTTACACATGTGCACAAAATTGTTGGTAGACTTCCGTTAAAGAAAGAAAAACCCACAATGGCCACTAAAATAACTTATAACTGCCTAAAGTAAGGCTTGGTTCACATCTGCATCAGAGGTTCCTCTGGCGCAGAGGTGAAAACAGAAGCAATGGGATCCATTTCACAACGGACACCCACAGCACCCAATGGACCCTATTTATTACAATGGGTCCATCGGGTTTTTCCCTGTAGTGTCCGCTTTTTTGTTGTCATTCCCAACGGAACATGCAATGAAGGTTTCAAACAGAACCTCTGACGAATATGTGAATATGTGAAGCTTAATAATAAATTTGCTGAGAATCAACTAATGAAAATCAGACATCGTGTTTCAATTGTGGTTTAACTGGAAAAAATTTAAAAAAAAATAAAAAGTTGGCTTGGACAAAAATGATGATACCCTTAGAAAAGATTGAAAATGATTTTACCAAACAGGTACATGTTAACCCCTTCCCGACATTGGATGTACCTAAACATCTTGTGCAGGAATGTTTTCCCGCAATTGGAAGTATGGGTACATCCAGGACATTGTGCGTCCTCACAAGCAAGAGTCCCCATGATTGGAGTATGAAACCTCATGCTCTGTCAGCTGATTGACGGCATCTAAAGGATTAATCGCGATTGCGGCAGTTAATGGGAAGACAGAGGGAGGAAACTACCTTTGTCTGCATTGCCCTCCTCCCTCCCCATAACACAGGCATCCGGGGGTGCCTATAATAATAAATTTAAAATAGGTGAAAAAAAATTAAAAAAAAAAAAAAAAAAAGAAGAGTAAGACACGAAAAGATAAAACAAAACATGTATGCCACCCTTTTCCCTTTAAAAATGCTAATAGCCCCAAAAAGATAAAAAAATACATATATTTGGTATCGCCATGTGCATACCGACCTAGCCTATAAATCTTTCATGTTATTTAATCTGCACAATGAACCCCGTAAAAATCAAAACAAAAGAAACCAATGACAATATTCAGATTTTTGTTCATCCTGCAGTACATAAAATGGAATAAAAAGCGATCAAAAAAAGTCATATAAACACCAACATGGTACATATAAAAATGTCGGTCCTACAAAAAAGAGCCCTTACACAGCTCGGTATACAGAAAAATAAAAAAGCAATGACTATCAGAAGATAGCAATGCATAAATATTATTTTACGCCATAAAAACACTTTTTTTTCTTAAAGTGCAGAAACATAAAAAACAATATAAATTGGTTATTGACGTAATCGTATCGACCCATGGAGTAAAACTAACATGTCATGTATACTGCAAGGTGAGCGTTGTAAAAAATAAAAAAACACTACTATGATCATAGTATTTTCTTCAGCTTGACTCCCGAAAAAAGTATTTACAGGCGATCAAAAAGTCTTGTCCCTCTAAAAAATGGCATTAATGAAAACTCATCCCGCAAACAACAAGCCCCTAAACAGCACCTCACACAGAAAAATAAAAAAGTTACACTACGGCAATGAAAAAATGTGTTTTCCCTTTTGAATAAAGGTGTTTATATTGTGTAACAGCAGCAAAACATAAAAAATAAATTTGGTATCTATATAATCATGCCATCCTGCTGAGTAAAGTTAACATGTCATTTATACCACATTGTGACCATTGTAAAATATATTTTTAAAAAAACTACCAGGATTGCTCTATTTTGTTCATTGTGCCTTCCAAAATCCTTGAAAAAACGTGATTAAAAGCATCATATAAATCCAAAAATGGTACCAATAAAACATTAAATAAGTCTTTATATAGCCCTATATACAGAAAAATAAAAAAATAAAAAAAGTTAAGGCTGTCCGACTAGGACGATATAAAAACACTATTTTTTATAAATGCATTTCTATTGTGTAAAAGTAGTAAAACATAAAAATTATAAAATTTTTTATATAATAGTAATTGTGTCAACACACATAGTAAAATTATCATGTCATATATACCACATTGTGACGTTTTAAAAACGAAGCCCAAAAAACAAATGGTGGACCTGTGTTTTTTTTTTTTCCCCATTTTCATGGCCCACTGTAAAAAAAAATGTGGAACACCTGTTGGCCGAACATGCACAATATACCCCTATGTGACTTTCCTGAAGGTCGTTGAATGCAAAATTGGATGACTTCTGGACAGTTTCTCCTGTTCTGGGACTTTGGGGACACTGAAAATGCGACATGGCACCCACCAAAATCTGTGTTTCAAAAGTCAAATAGCGCTTCCTCCCTTGTATACCCTGCCATACATCCAAACAGCAGTTTACACCTACATATAGAGTATAGCTGAACTTGGAAGAATTTGCGTAACAAATTGCAGGGTGCTTTTCTTCAGGGTTCCTTGTGAAAATGAAACATGTTCCGCGTAAACTGCACGATACTGAAAAAAATTATTTTCATTTTTCAACACTAAAAACTCTATGAAATAACTGTGGGGGGTCAATATACATACTAGTCACATAATCTCCAAAAAATTGGGAATCTCGCAAGAGAACAAAGAGTGACTTTTAATCACTATATTTACTATTTTGCCATAGGCAAACTTAAACTCTGTCAGTTCTCTATCTGTTAAGCACTAAAACATAACTTATTATATCTAACTCTTAACCTCTATACACACTATTTAAAAACCTGATCTCTAACCTCATCATTTAACCCTTTTTGCTTCTGAAAGAGGGAATAACTCCCTTTCTATCATCAAGTCTGGTGGATCCCCCCCCTATTAACAGGAGAGCCTTATATCTATAGCAAAGTACTAGCTCCGGTAAGGGATCCCAAGCCAACTACTTGGGCAGTCGTCCCTAATCTCATAGATACAGAACAAATAAGGCCCCCTTGTGACACCGTCTGCAGCAGGTGACACTTGTAGACAGAGGTGAGAGATCACAATTTAAAACGTCATATCTGACCTCGCCGACATGTTTCGCCAGCTAACCTGGCTTTATCAAGGCTTAGAGGTCCGATCACATGTGGTCTGAGCTCACTTCCTTTCATATCATGTTAGTGAAGCTAGTACTTTGCTATAGATATAAGGCTCTCCTGTTAATAGGTGGGGTTCCACCAGACTTGATGATAGAAAGGGAGTTATTCCCTCTTTCAGAAGCAAAAAGGGTTAAATGATGAGGTTAGAGATCAGGTTTTTAAATAGTGTGTATAGAGGTTAAGAGTTAGATATAATAAAAGTTACGTTTTAGTGTTTAACAGATAGAGAACTGACAGAGTTTAAGTTTGCCTATGGCAAAATAGTAAATATAGTAATATACATACTACACCCATGGATATTTTCCTTAATGGGTGCAAATTCCAAAATGAGGCGTTTTAGGGGTGTTTAATAAGTTTTAGAGACTTAAGGTGTCTAAATAGGATTGTATGGATCAACATTTATTACTAACTTAAAACATAATGTGTCATAGAAAATGTCTGAATAACATGGATAGGTAAAAGTATCAAAAAGCTTTTCCCATAAAGAAACATATCAGATTTCAAAAATGGGGCTCTGTCAGAAAGGTCAAAACTGGCTGTAGCGATAAGGGGTTAAACTAAGATGTGTCCTTTAAGTAGAATTATAGCTGTCTTCCAACTTGTAATTAGTCAGTCTGCCTATTTAAAGGGTGAAAAGCAGCCACTGTGCTTCGGTCACTCAACATGGACCAAAGGAAGCGAATAAGAAAGTTGTAACAGGAGATTAGAAAGAAAATTACAGATCAACATGTTAAAGGGAAAGGCTATAAGGCTTTCTCCAAACAGCTTGATGTTCCTGTACATATTATTCAGAAGTTTAAGGTTCGTGGGATTGTAGCCTTTTACATGGCCACAAGAGGAAAATTGAGGAAGAGACGGATAATATAAACGATAACCAAGGAGCCCAGAAAAACTTCCAAAGAGATTAGAGTTGAACTGGAGCTTTTTGGAAAGTCACATCAGCTTTGTCTTCACAGATACAAAAATGAAGCATAACAAGAAAAGAATATTGTACCTAGTGTGAAAAATGGAGGAGGCTTGGATATGTTTTGTGGCTGTTTTTCTGCATCTGATACAGGGCGTCTTGAATCTGTGCAGGTTACCATTAAATCTCAAGACTTTCAAGGCATTCTGAAGCAAAATGTGCTAAACAGTGTGAGAAAACTTGGTCTGAGGCGCAGGTCTTAGGACCTTCAACAGGATAAAGACCCAAAACACACAGCTAAAAACATCTAAGAATGACCAAAGAGTAAAGCACTGAACTATTCTCAAGCGGCCTTCTATAAGCCTTGATCTAAATCCTATCGTGGAAGGAGCTGAAACATGCAGTCCGAAGAATCCATTCACACCTGAGCTGGAGCAGTTTATGAGCAATGGGCCAAAATACCTGTGGACAGTTGCAGAAGTCTCATTGGGAGTTATAGAAATCGTTTGATTGCAGTGATTGCCTCAAAAGGTTGTGCAACAAAATATTAAGTTAAGAGAAGCAACATTTTGTCATTAGTTGGTTTTAAAATTTTTCATTTGAACCACAATTTAAAAGCAATGTCTGATTTTAATTAGCTGATTTTCAATATATTGCAATTTATTATTTCTTTTCTTAGTTTCAAGTGATTTCAGTGACCAAAGCTATAAACAGCAAAACTATTGAAAAGTGATTTCAAGAAGGACTCAAACACTCTGGTTATTATAAGAAGTGTTATATTTTAATTTGTATTATAAAATTCCTTATTTAATTATCAGATATATGTAACAATTTAGAACAGATGAGGTAAGTATATTTTTTGATTATTACTGAAAGCAAAAAAAAAATTCTTGGTGGTTGAAAAAATACACTTATTTATCTTGTGCTATACTCTGTTTACTTCCTGTACTCAGCGTTCAATGAAAATTATATTTTTTCTTAAATTTGATTATCCATATATATAAAAAAAAGTCTTAGACTATGCGAGTTTTCATACTGGTCACTGGTCCAGTTATACACAACAGAATTAAATTTCCTGTTTTGCAGGTCACTTAAAATGTCACTAAGTTACTAGAAATGAAAGTAGAGATTCTACGGTGAAAAGATTTACTACAGTGTTCTCTTGAAGCAGCCCACATTGTAGTCTGTTCGACCAGTAAATGTTAGTACATGTGCAATACTGATTTTTTACAAAATACATAGGCAATTAAAAAAATTGAAAACTTGAATACTCACAAAAAAGGTATTAACTTTCTGGTTATAGAATCTTTTACTTGTAATTAAACACATTTTGGTACTTTAGAAAAAAAATAAAATAAAAAACTACTGTGGGTATGCATATGGAGAAGAACATGTATATCTTCTCAAGTGTGCCAGCTTTTAGATTTGGGACATGGTTTAATTTTAAAGTGCGTGTGACATGAACAGGTCATTAATCTATAGCAATTTGACAATTAACATATTTTAAAGTTATTTAGATATTTATTTGTGTTGGAGGATCAGACTACATAGAGTTTGTTTGTAGTCTGTAACCATGCAGATGCAAAAGTCTGCACACGAGCTGTAGACACAAAGCAAAAGGATATTTTTAGTCAAGAATTTTTTTCTCTTTTAAATTTTATAATATAGTGGTTGCAAAAGTGCATGTAGCCTTCTAAAATCCATTAATTAATTCATTCAGCTCTTGTTACAGTAAGTGTAAAATGAGCAGGAGCAGACCCCAAAGTGCTGGGTGAGACGGGCCATTCAGGAATGTTTAGATAAAGAATGAATGGACTTGGTGCTCCTTGGTATTTTATTAGCAGATGATGTGCTGACGTATTTGCCTTATATAACAGCTGCAAGGATTTGCATCACAGTTGAATATACATTCTTCCCCCTTGAGAATACTCATATTATCACACCATTCAAGAAACAGCTCTCAAAAGGTCACTGTGACATTGAAAGGTAGTGGAAGAAATAATTCTGTGTACGTATTGGGAGAGGTAGACGTCTGTTCTTTTTGAGTTCTCAGCATTTGCACTCCTAACACTACAAGGGGACTTGCTTTTAATTAAAGTAGCCATTACAGATTTTACATTAGGAAAATTAAAATAAGGCAAGGTTTGGAAGAGAAAACACACCAAAGTGTGAATAAATAGGGTTTTCACAATCATTAGGCACCATACATAATAAACGAAGCTATTAAAGTGACAGATTTGGGTGGAGAATAAAGACCAAGCATGAAATGTATTTACGCTGAACGATATTATTACAGGGATACATGGATGGGTCCTGGTGCTAGTTCTGCTAAAGGCTGTGTTTTTTTAAACTTGTATTTTTTGTTTTACAGTAAACTGAGCCTGGTGAAGCTCTTTAATACATCATGAGTGAATAAGTTCACCATAAAGTTGATATCCTAATAGGATACCCCTTGTCCATATCCTCCATTAAGGCACATTGGTGTCATAGAGGCGGGGTCCATTGTTTTCAACCCTAGTTATATAAAGAGAAGCTCCTGCCGTGAAAGGCTCAAGACAACAAATATATGGTAGATTATATGTTAGATTTAAAGAGAATGTGCCATAAGAATCACATATTTTTAGACCCCTTAATGACAGCTGGTCATAATTTTTGGGCTTTTAATTCTTTTTCCTCCCCGCCTTCCAAGAGCCATAACTATTTTATTTTTTTCATCTACATAGACATACAAGGGCTTTTTTTTGCAAGTCAAGATGTACTTTAATGGTGCCATAACATAGAATATGCTGGTACACTGAAAACAAATTCTAAGTGGGGTGAAACAACTTTACATTAAATCAAGACTTTTTACAAATACATTTCTCTTTTGATATTACCTTGGTCAGGAGATGAGAGATTTTATCTGCTCTGAGTGCACACAAGTTTTTTTTTAATCTTCCAAGCATAATAAGTTATTTCACTGCACCACAGAATAGCATTTCAAAACTTCTGTGGCTTCATAATATTGTTTTAAGCATGCTGCAATCAAATTATCTCATACTTTCAGAACAGTACATTTTGGAATTCGGTATGAAGAACTTAAAGGAGTTGTCTCACTACAAGAATTGCTTTTTATGTTAAAGATCTTGCAAAAACAAGTCACTTTGCACTATGTGTGCATTAACAGTACCCTACCTATTCCTAGATATCACCGCTTGTATGGGCTGCATCAGCTCCTCAGGTCGCTATAGCTACAGACTTGTTTGATCTCTCCTGATAGGCTGCAAGCGCTAGTTGCTATAGCTACATACCGGGCTTCCACTGCAGCCTAGAAGCCAGTAAACACGCCCCTGAATTCAAAGTGAAACCAAGAAAACCAAGGACTGAGGTAAGATGAATCAATGTAGTGAGACAACCCCTTTAACCCCTTAACGACCTTGGGCGTATCAGTACGTCCCAGGGCCGCTAAGGGTCTTTGCAGGGGGATCCCCCCGCACAGCCGCCGGGTGTTAGCGGCAAATCGCCACTAACACCCGGCAGTAACAGCGCCGGCGGGTGGCTCCGCCCGCCAGCACTGTTTTACCCATCAGGCGCCGTGGCAAAGATGGCCGCGGCGTGTGAATTAACGCCACTCGGTGCGGTGATCGGCATAAACACAGCTATGCTGCGCCGATCCGAAGACCGGGCATGGTGGTGGGGAGCCTTGGCAAGGCTCCCGTCACTTACCATGGCCGGTTTGACCCACTTCCGTCCGCAGACAGGAAGTGGGGAAACCGCCATCTTTGTACACCCTAATGCATTGCCTATGCAATGCATTAGGTTGTATGACACTCGCGCCACCTAGTGGTCAAGTACCACAGGTGGCCTCAATGTTACAGTAAAAAAAATAAAAATAGTTTTTAAAGTACAAAAAAAAAAAAAGTATTAAAAGTTCAAATCACCCCCCTTTCTCCATTTTACAAATAAAATCATTAAAATAATAAAAAAGTTACACATATTTGGTATCGCCGCGTCTGAAAAAGTCCGATCTATAAAAATATAACATCATTTATCCCGTACGCTGAACACCGTAGAAGAAAAAAAATTCCAAACACCAAAATTGCGCTTTTTGGTCATTTTACGTCACTCAAAAAATGGAATAAAAATGATCAAAAAAGTTGCATGCATTCCAAACTGCTAGCGATAAAAAGTACACTTCAGCCTGCAAAAAATGCCCCCTGACGTCCGTAGGTGTCAGTACAAAAAAGTTATTGGTCGAACAAAAATGGCGCTGTGGCGCAAATTTCAAAAATAGAAAATGTTTGGAATTTTTTTACGGTACCAAAACATAACGGAAACCCTACATGTTTGGTATTGCCGGATGCGTAACAACCTTAAGAATACAGATAACACGTTATATTTACCGAAGATTGAACGCCGTAAAAACAAAACCCCCGCAAACATGGTGAAAATAATTTTTTTTTCACAATTTGTCCCACTTGGAATTTTTTTGCGGTTTCCCAGTATATTCTATAGTATATTGAATAACACCATTAGAAAGTACATCTTGTCCTGCAAAATAAAAGCCCTCATGTGTCTATGTAGGTGGAAAAATAAAAAAGTTATGGCTTTCAGAAGGCGAGGAGGGAAAAACAAACGTGTCACCAAAAAAAAAACGCCGGGTCCTTAAGGGGTTAAGCTTTTAGTATGCACCTTACAATGAAAACCTAAACGCTTGCAACTACTAATTCTTGCTGCAGGTCTCTTGCAGTCGCTCAAAGGTTTCTGACAACCTGCCTCCTCGGGAATCTGGTGATAGCTTCCATTTTTTTCTACGTTCTGGTAGTGTAGCTAGCGTTTCTTTATCTTTGATCTTGCAAACTATGGTTCCAACCATATCTTTAAGAACATTTAGTGCCTTTGGAATATTTTTTGCATTATTTTACTTATTTTGCAAGGGGTAATACATCGGCTGGGAGTACTGGGAGCACTGTGAACTGGAATGGAGTGGACATCACAGGCGAGTCAATTTTTTTTCTCTTTGTAATCCCTCTGGACTATCAGATACTTTTTTTAAAATAACAGATAACCCCTTTAATTTTTTGTACCGCTCTCTTGCTGCATTTTTAACATGCCATCAAATGTCACGGTCAAAAAAGGCCAAGCCAGTTTATATCAAGCACACTTGGTGCAATTAATGTATTCCATGATTGAGACAACACATGATTTAAATTTTTTTGGGTGCATCTTTTTTATTTATCCATATTGTGCCCCCCACAAGGTCAGAAAAGAGCTCTGGAGGACCTTTTTTTGTCAATTTTTACCTGTAATTGGGGCTGATATCTTAGCCTCTGGAGGAAGCAAATCTCATTTGATCTAAATGGACCAAACCGGTTGCTAACTGTATTGATAAGTGAAATAGGTCTAGAACCTGGACATAGATGGGGACATACTCTACCTAGTGATTATTGAAATATGAGCATGTAGAAATGTTTAAGGAAAAGGAGGCGAGTCAGACAGTGATGAATGATGTGTGAATAAAATTTATCCTTATAATTTTTGGTTCCCAGACTCTTCCCTACATGGAGGGTAGAGATTGTCGCATTAAATTCCCCAAGGTTAAAGAGAACCTTATTCTGTAAGATGCTGTAGTTTTAGAGTATTTAACGCTCAAATCTGGCAGTTTTCAGTCAGAAAAGAGTCCAGCTTTTCATGAAGAGTCCGTTTAATTCATGACCCGCCTCTATGGTTTGAGAAGAAACAAGGGTTTTAGACAATGTTTTAAGAGAAAGATGAATTTGGGCCAGGCTGGTCCTCAGAAAACTACTTCCATGCAATGAAAGGGCTGGTCATCATCTGAAGAAAGCATAATTTATGGGATGCTAAATGATAAAGAAGGTCTTAAAGGGAACCTGTCACATAAATTATGCCCCCTTACTGAGGACAGTACAAGCCAGTATCAGACATGCTGTTTCCAGCACTGTGTCCCTTATTCTGTAAGATGCAATAGATTCAGAGTATTTGATGCTCAAATCTGTCAGTTTGCAGCCAAAAAAAGTCCAGCTTATTAATGAGCAGGTGTTAGTCCTGCCCACCCAAGGCTAGCCCTGCCCATCTGACAGTTATTCACGTTTCTACCTATTCAAAGTAATAAGTTTATTAGTTGTGAGGTGGGTGGGGCTAGCCTCAGTTGGGTGGGTTATGAATTAAACAGACTCTTTTTATGAATAAGCTGGACTCTTTCCTGGCTGAAAACTTCCAGATTTGAGTATTCCATACTCTAAAACGCCTGCATCTTACAGAATAAGGGGCACAGCGCTGGAAACATCATGTCTGTCACTAGCTTGTGCTGTCTTCAGCAAGGTGGCATAAACTATGTGACAGGTTCTCTTTAAAGGGATTGTCTCATCTCAAAGGTTCATAGGCTGCAACCACTTCCAGGTTGAGCTGTAATATAATTCGCATATTCACTCAGTGTATTTAGCCTTCTCTGTTTATTATGTTTATCAGCTAAATTACCTTCTCCAAGGTCCTTTGAAGCTTCTCAGCTAAAGTAAACAGTAGAGTAATTAGTCTTTTGTCTGTAAGATCAGATAAAATCAAGCTGTCAGTGTCTGGAGCTCTGTGCTGCCCAGACCTGTGTGATGACTTCACTCCCTGCCTCAGATAGAACACACAGCAGTGGGGAAAAGTGTACACAGGTCGGTCACTAGGGGAACCAGAAAGAGTTCAGAAGGTGGTAAAAACGCTTGTAGATCCTTAACAAAAAAAGATGGACAATGCAATATATTTGGAAAACATTCTTTTAGTGTTCCCTACAATTTGAAAGCTAATCTTTGTAGCGAGACAACCCCTTTAAGTGTAGTATCAACAGCTTCTCTGGAAGGAAACAAATCCCACTTGATTTGGATAGAGCAGATTTCCAAAAAGGGCAGATATTGCCACATCTAATTCCTAAAGGGTAAATAGGCTATCCATGACCTCTAGACGCTGTAAAGCTTTTTAGCAAGATAATGTGACATGTGAGAGAAAGATGAAGTTGAGTCAGGGGGATATGGAAAGGGGAGATTACCTACATGAAGTAGAGTATTCCTAAATGTATTTAAACATGTCCGGATTGCTTGATGGCTTGAATAACTAAGGTAGCTCTTTTGTGCCCAAGTACAGGATCCAAGAGTTTAATTGTTGTCTCCTGACTCATAGAAAGAGCCTGAACAGATTTGCTGATAATGTTTATGCTCATGAAGCTGGTGGATCTCTAGTTCAACTTGGGAAAGATTGTTCAAAGCAACTCCTGAAGTGTATATCTGTACAAAGTTTCAAAGGAAGGAAGTTGAGAGAAGGCTTTGGAATTTGAAGGCAGCTTTTTTTTTTTTTCATTTCTAGAGCCGTCCTCAATGAGGGCTTTTCCGAGTACAAATTTCAACGATTAACATTTAATTTGAGGTGAAGCAGAATAAAATAAATGATCAGTCATAAAATTGTTAATTGAAGTTTTGATGTCAATGAAAGAAACAGAGCATGACAGAAGGGATTCATTGAGCCATCAGAGATTCTCTACGTGAGTTTTTGGGAAATATTAAATCCTAATGGATGTGGCATGTTTGGAGTGGATAATTTAACCTTGGGATATTGATATGAGCCTATTGGGAAGGTGGATGTTCAAGGAATATACACTACTCACAAAAAGTTAGGGGTATTTTGCTTTCGGTTTAAATTTCAAGGTAAACATAAATTTTATTGATTTTTTTTTTTTTAAATGAACTAAATGAGACCATTTCTTAACTTAAGAATGCATAGTTCCAACTGTTCAATACTTTTTGCACAACTTGCCGATCTCGAACAAGGAGCTTAATGCAAAATGTACAACAGTTGTTTGATCCCTGAGTCATCCAATAAATTTAGGGGATCAATTTGAATTGGAATTTAAACAGTCTCCCTCATCTTGCTGTTCACATTTTGACATCATGAGACCAAAATAACACTTTGCAATTGATCAACAGCACCTTCCCATTGTGACGCTTCAAGCAGGATGCTCTCAGACAGAAATGGCCACTGAGCTTAGAATGTCAGAGTTATCAGCAGGTTACAACAGAGATACAAAGAGACACGAAGAGTCGCAGAAAAGCAAATAAGTGGACGTCCTTTGGCTACATCACACCCTGATGACCACTTAATTGTAAACAATGTCGTGCGGAACAGGATGATGAATGGCACACAACTCCAGGCACGTTTAAAGGAGTTGAGAGGCACCAAGTGTCACGTCAGATCATTCGTAACCATTTACATCAGCATGGTCTGCGTGCTAGACGATCTAACCACACCACCAGGCACAGGCATCATCGTCATGCATAGGCCAGGAAGCATCTAAGCTGGACCTCAATGCAATTCAGTGATTAAACACTGAGCAGAGATGATGACAGCCAACGATGTTACAGATGTCAAGGAAAACACTATGCATCAGCCAGGTCAGGTACCTTTGCTAGTCGTCTAGCATGCAGACCACGCTGATGTTAACGGTTACGAATGGTCTGACATGATACTTGGGTGCCTCTCTTCTCCCTTAAATTGAGAAAAAATATTCAGTTTAACCATGTAATGTTACGTGATAGATAAACGAGGAGATGTAGCCTGTAGAATGCCTGCATGATAAAGGAGATGTAGCCTCCGCAACGTCGTACCTGGAGGTTGGCTAACTCCATGGCTATGTTTGTCTGCTGTGATTTGGACTAATACGGACTCACAAATGGAACTTATGAGGACAGTATAACCTTCAAGGACATATCACAGGTTTTATATAGGTAGGTATATGTCCCCCATAGACAGGTATAGGCAGTTTAATGTCCCCCATAGACAGGTTATAGGCAGGTATTTGTCCCCCATAGGCAGGTTATAGGCAAGAATAGGCAGGTATATGTCCCCATAGGCAGGGATATGTCCCCATAGGCAGGTTATAGGCATGTATAGGCAGGTATATGTCCCCATAGGCAGGTAAATATCCCGCACAGGCAGGTTATAGGCAGGGTTTAAAAAAAAAAAAAAAATACAAGTACTTACATCGCTGCTCTGACTTCTGGGCACTCCGTCTTCTGGCACAGGCGGCGTGTCATCAGGCCACGCAGGCAGCGCAAGTCTGTGGCCATCCGGAGTCCACTGCGGAGCAAGGAGCACTCGCTCTCTGCTCCGCAGTGGTATCTTCACCTGTATGCGCTCCCAAAGGAGTCGCATACAGGTGAAGAGATTGCCGGCAGCGCCCGGATGCTGTTGACTGGCTCGGCATTCAACTACAGTGCTGTGCGAAAGTATTCGGCCCCCTTGAACTTTTCAACCTTTTGCCACATTTCAGGCCTCAAACATAAAGATATAAAATTTTAATTTTTTTGGGAAGAATCAACAACAAGTGGGACACAAAAGTGGAAGTGGAACGAAATTTATTGGATATTTTAAACTTTTGTAAAAAATAAAAAACTGAAAAGTGGGGCATGCAATTTTATTCGGCCCCTTTACTTTCAGTGCAGAAAACTCACTCCAGTAGTTCAGTGAGGATCTCTGAATGATCCAAATGATAAATGACTGATGATAATAATCCACCTGTGTGTAATCAAGTCTCCGTATAAATGCAACTGCTCTGTGATAGTCTCAGGGTTCTGTTTAAAGCGCAGAGAGCATCATGAAGACCAAGGAACATACCAGGCAGGTCCGTGATACTGTTGTGGAGAAGCTGGATTTGGATACAAAAAGATTTCCCAAACTTTAAAAATCCCAAGGAGCACTGTGTAAGCGATCATATTGAAATGGAAGGAGTATCAGACCACTGCAAATCTACCAGGATCCGGCCGTGCCTCTAAACTTTCATCTCAAACAAGGAGAAGAGTGATCAGAGATGCAGCCAAGAGGCCCATGATCACTCTGGATGAACTGCAGAGATCTACAGCTGAGGTAAGAGAGTCTGTCCATAGGACAACAATCAGTCGTACACTGCACAAATCTGGCCTTTATGGAAGAGTGGCAAGAAGAAAGCCATTTCTCAAAGATATCCCTAAAAAGTCTCATTTAAAAAGTTTGCCACAAGCCACCTGCAAGACACACCAAACATGTGGAAGAAGGTGCTCTGGTCAGATAAAACCAAAATCGAACCTTTTGGCCAGAATGCAAAACAATATGTTTGGCGTAAAAGCAACACAGCTCATCACCCTGAACACACCATCCCCACTGTCAAACATGGTGGTGGCAGCATCATAGTATGGGCCTGCTTTTCTTCAGTAGGGACAGGGAAGATGGTTAAAATTGATGGGAAAATGGATGGAGCCAAATACAGGACCATTCTGGAAGAAAACCTGTTGGAGTCTGCAAAAGACCTGAGACTGGGACGGAGAATTATCTTCCAACAAGACAATGATCCCAAACATAAAGCAAAATCTACAATGGAATGGTTCACAAATAAACGTATCCAGGTGTTAGAATGGCCAAATCACAGTCCAGACCTGAATCCAATCGAGAATCTGTGAAAAGAGCTGAAAACTGCTGTTCACAAACGCTCTCCATCCAACCTCACTGAGCTCAAGCTGTTTTCCAAGGAAGAATGGGCAAGAATTTAAGTCTCTCAATGTGCAAAACTGAGGCATTATGGGAAAGGGGCTGAGACGCCCACAGCGCCCTCTGTTGGATGTAACAAATCCTCAATTTGCTTTTGACCCACCGAGTCTTGAGAAAGCAAAAAGGATGTTAGCCACGCCAGTATCTCTCATCTGCAGACAACGCTGTTTCTGGATTTTTGTCCCTCTTCAGTGCAGAGCAGAGCGATACTGGCTGGCTGTGTGGGAGGCATCGAATAACTCAGGAGGGGAAGATCTCTCCTTAGGGAGAGCACCGAACGAACGGCTTGTAGAGTTTGTTTTGCCTTTTCGCCCTCTACTTAGCATGTGCAAAAGTGAGACATACCCAAAGCGACTTGCAGCTGTAATCGCAGCAAAAGGTGGCGCTACAAAGTATTAACTTAAGGGGTCTGAATAATTTTGCACGCCCCACTTTTCAGTTTATTATTTTTTACAAAAGTTTAAAATATCCAACAAATGTCGTTCCACTTCACAATTATGTCCCACTTGTTGTTGATTCTTCACAAGAAAATTTAAGTTTTATAACTTTATGTTTGAAGCCTGATATGTGGCAAAAGGTGAAAAGTTCAAGGGGGCCGAATACTGTATATGCCTTTAGTAATGGCGTTGGAAATAAGATAAAAATAATAACAATAAAAATACATAGTGTCTATGGTCCCTAATTTTGACTTTGAGATTTGCAGAAGTATTCATACCTCAAACTCTTCCTCATTTTTAAACATCACGGCCACAAATTTAAATGTATTTTACTGATCAATTTTATCTGAAGTGCGTTTCCAATTTTTTGCAAATTAAAAAACTGAAAAGTGCATATCTATTGAGCCCCCCTGAATCAACCACCTTTACGCTGCAATGATAGTTGCAAGTCTATTGGGCTATGTCTCTACCAGCTCTGCACATCAATAGGCTGGAATATTTAACCATTCGTCTTTGTAAAATAGCTGTAACTCAGTCAGATTGGTTGACGAATGTTTGTGAACAGCAATTTTCTAGTCCTGCCACTAATTCTCAATGGGATTTAGGTGTGGACTTCAGCTGGGCAAATGTAACACATGAATATGCTTTGATTTAAACCATTCCATTGTAGCACTGGCTGTATGTTGAGGGACGTTGTCCTGCTGGAACGTGAACCTACGCTCCAGTCTCAAGTCTTTTGCAGCCTCTAACAGGTTTTCCTGTATTTGGCTACATCCATTTTCCCATCAATTCTGACCAGCTTCCCAGTCCCTGTATAAGCAAAGCCTCCCCCCAGCATGATGCTGTCACTACCATGCTTCACGGTGGGGAAGGTATGTTTAGGGTGATGTGCAAAGTTGGTTTTCCTCAACACATAGCATTTGACAATTATGCTAAAAAGTTCAATTTTGGTTTTGGCTGATCAGTCGCTTCTTCCACATACAGTTGCAACCAGAAGTTTACATACACTATATAAAAAGACACATATGCATGTTTTTCCCAATATCTGACATGAAATCAGAATAAACCTTACCCGTTTCGGTCAATTAGGATTACCAAAATTATTTATATTTACCAAATGCCAGAATAATATGAGAGAAAATTTTTAAGGCATTTTTATTACTTTCTACAAAGTCAAAAGTTTACATACACTAGGATTACTATGCCTTTAAACAATTTGGGACAGCCCATATGATGTCATGTCTTTGGAAGCTTTATTGACAACATCTGAGTTAATTAGAGACACACCTGTGGATGTTTTTAATACACACTGTTTCTATGTGTAACATCATGGGAAAGTCTAAAGAAATCAGCCAATATATCATGAAGAGAATTGTGGACTTGAACAAGTCTGGATCATCTTTGGGTGCAATTTCCAGTTACCTGAATTTGCCTCGTTCATCTGTACAATTATACGCAAGTACTAACAAGATGGGAATGTCCAGCCATCATACCGCTCAGGAAGGAGACGGGTTGTGTGTCTCTCATGCTGACTATAGCTCACATGCGCAGTGAGGTCAGTCAGCCTAACCAGGAAGTAACTCAGAGTCTGCCCGACTGCCTGTACTCTGCAATCCAGCACAGGTTTCTGCACAGAAAAGAGCCGGCGGCCATTTTTTTCTCATACAATAATTACTCTCTAAACAAAACAAGCAGACTTTTCTAAATAAAAGTATTAGGGCATTTTTCTCATTACAGGACATGTAGTTTATGTATATATTGTTTTACTTTTCCCGGAGAAGTCCTTTAATGTGAAAGGAGTCCCTGAAAGCCCATCTAAGAGCTTGAACGGCAGATGCTATTTATTTATCCTTGTCTAGCTCCGAGTCAGAAGGTTCCCCAGAAGAGGCCATTTGGTCATGAAAGGAGGTCTCTATATTTGCCATAGATCTGTTAGGAGAGAGAATTTGCAGAGCCCTACGAGGAGCTAGCTTGGGCAGTAAGCTGTGACGGCAGATGGCTTTGGCAGAGACCATGGCCTAGTATAGTCTGGTAAGGACACCCACCACAAGGGAGAGGGTCGTAACCACTGATTCGAATGGTTGGGGCCCGCAGCGGTTGGCTGTGGAGCAATGCAAAGGAAGCAGGCTGACTGCACGCAAACTTTTTGTGACAGTTGGAGCAGGAAAATGTTTTTGCCAATGCCTTGTGGCCGGGTTGTTTCGACGTATCATCTTTGGAAAGGGACATGGTAATAAGGGAGGGAGTGTTGGGCGCAGGAGGGAAATGTGCAGTAGAACTGAAAATTATGTTGGAGTGGTAGCACCACGGGACCCAAACGTACCAGAGAGAGGTAAGTTTACTTAGGTTAGGCTTACAGTTACAATTAGAGGTAATTTTTTGGGTGATATGTGCCTTAATTTAATCTGGGCCAGCCCAAGCTGAAGCGCATGAATTTGGGTCAAACTGGACTTTGACAAAAATATAAAGGGAACACTATGTATTGTGTTGTCTGGATAGCTTTATTTTCAGTTCTTAAAGGGGTTGTCTCACTACAATGATTGGGTTTTAATTAAAAGATCTTTAAAAAACAAGCAGCTTTGCAATATATGTTCATTACAAATGTCCTACTAGATTTTGAGTTATCCCTGTTAGTAGTAGTGCATCAGCTCCTGAAATCACTATAGCAGCAGACCTGTTGATCTTTATCTCACTGACTGTCAGCAATGATGACTTATCACCTTCTGAATACAGGTCTGAGCACAGAGCCCCTCCAGCACAGTATGCTTCTGTAGTGTAGGGAGGGGGAGGGCTCTGACTTCTGTGTCTGTGTGGATTAACCCTGTGTGTGCCTGCTTCCTCCTGCTCTCTACACAGATTGAGGAGAGCAGAGATTAGGCTGATCTTTAGTCAGTAGGATATGACAGCAATGTGTGTTACTATAATCACCATGTGTCTGTGGAGCTCTGACTATACTAATAGAACAGATCAGGGGGGCATGTGAAAGGTTCATGCTCTGCTGTACTAGTGACACATCTTGAGTATAGTAACACTTCACAGCTGCCCTGTGTCTGTTCTGATCGGGTTTGTTTGTTGTTTCTGGAGATATGGAGATTTGTATGCTAAGCAGGGGGTAGAGGAACACTTACATCCCCCCTGCTCTGCTATTAGCATACACAGCTTCACAGACCTCTGGCTCCACACTCATAGATCAGCCCTCTCCTGTCTCCATGGAGCTGACAGTGCAGCTGATCTAGCAGCCTGCAACAGACCTAGGCAGGCACACACAGGGTTAACCCTGGCAGCAAACCCCCTCGCCCTACCCCTGCTGTATAGAAGTTATGGAGGAGAGCTTTCTGTGTGCTGAGGGGAGGGGGGGAAGAGGGAGGAGAAGAGGCAGACAAGAAGCACGCCCCTAAATTCAAAAATCCTTTGCTCCAGACACATTGAAGCAGGCTAAAAGCTTGTAATGAGACAACTCTTTTAAAGAGGTTTTACCTTGAAGGTATATTATGCCTGGTTTGTCCTGTTTCAGTTTTAAGTGTATTCAAAAGAGGGCATGTATGATTTGTTTGAACTTCAGATCATGTGACCTAGCAGGCTTGACATCACCATACCTTTCCCCACAGAGTGCTCACTCTAGTCAAACAAAGATCTATTTATATAAAGAGCTGTGAGTAGCTACAATGTAGCTGAGTGGTTAGCACTTCAGCATAGACATCCTAGGTTCAAATCCCTGCAGGAACCAAACGTGGATTTTTTTTTCTCAATGCACATACTTTATTGAGTTTTTTTTTTAAATTTATTTATTTGCACTGTTTGATTAATTACTAAGGAATATTTAGGACAGGAGTAGAATGACAGCACCTGGGGTTGATCACTCACTGCTCAGTGACTGTGTGTGATTACTAAGCAGGGAAGAGTCTGATGGTAGCTGCACGAGACGGAAAGTGATGTTTGAGCATGTGCGGCCTGGACTGAGGAGCTCTCGTCACAGGCCATATCGCCTAGAGACGAGCTGTATGCTATGGATAAGGTAGCAGCTAAAACAAAAATGGTTCAGAATTTTTAATAATGATTAATGGTAAAAAAAAAAAAATTATTTGCAAGCTTACAACATCATTTTTACTTTGTGATAAAACCCCTTTAAAATAGCCAGTCAAGCAGATTTCTGTATTGCTGAGGTATGTATAAAACAGAACTTGCTATACAGGTACCAGTGCAAAAGTAGTAAAAATTACTTAAATTTTTTAGAGATGCTATGAAAGCAAACAAACAGCCAAGATGACAAAACGCAATCCAAATCCCCCTCAATTTGATGTTAAAGACAGCGGTGCTGCTAAAGGTTGTAGTGAAGAAGAATATTGTCATGCTGCAATCGATAGAAAACTACGGTACTTATCATTGGGAGATTTAAAAAAATAAAAATAAACCTATCACCTTTACATATACACTTGAAAGAAGGCATTTTGTGATCAAAATCAATATTCCTGAGAATGCCAGGGGTACACAGTAAGTCTCATAAGCTGATGACTGATGGGTTGTTATGATGGAAAGTTGAATTCCCAGGAGTATTGGTTCAGATTATCAGGTTAGTCTAATATACTCTCTCTTTAATTAACATTATGGTAAAAGCATCAATGCAATACAGATTTGGTTAGCTGGGAAAATTAGTAAGATTTTGCTGCTATGGAACCATGCATACATATATGAAACTCTGCATCACTAAACTTTTCATTACCTACTTCACCACCGGTGTAGAGGTCAGAGCCTGTCGGATGAACGACAGCATCACTTTCGAGGGTGGCAATGTCAGCCTTTACAACTTGCAACTATAATAGGCAAACACATGTATGTCAACCATGTGAGGTTAGGAACACACAGGATTTATAGTATGAATTTACCTCTCGCCTGGTTGTCCTACCTTAAAAGCTCATGGAAAAAGAACCCGTTGTCCAGCTATTTTTACGGTACTAACAAAATCAGAACTAATGTCATATCAGCTATTAATGTATTATAATTAAACACATTACCATGAACACAAATGTCATGTAGATTCATTTTAATATTCTTAATTAAAAAAATGCAGATACGTACTGTTATATTGGTCCTAAGTAAAGGCAGGCTGGTTGTAGACTAAGTTATTATAACACATTTTAATTGTCCAGAAACCTGTAAGGTAATTTTTGCTGTGCTAAATGAGAACAGGATATGATAGAGCGGAAGAAGCTGAGTTCTGTGACATAGAGGTCGATATAATTTGGAGCAAGATTACTAAGTAAAAGCAGAGAAAAATTCTAAAACCGAAAGGGAAAGTCCTGCATACCCAATGCACAAACAATGATTGACAGTTTGCTGTGTACAAACATTAATACAGGAAAAGTGGTCAATTGTTATATGTGGGTGGAATAAGCAGGAATTCCACTGTCTCAATCAGGAAACCTGCTTCAAATCATATAGACCTATATATCACAGAGATCAGCTTCTCTCCCTCTATCATATCCTGCTGTCAGATTGGGGGCAGCATACATCAGGTTTTAAGTTTATTTTAATGATTTTCTTAATCATTTACGTTTTAAAGAGGGCCAGTCACTGATCAATAAACTGTTCAATAGCACAAAACATTATTTATTTAATTAAATTATTTATTAACATTATTTAATTCCAGGAAGGTCCACAACGTTATTCAATAATCGAGCTATATATTTTTATCACTAAGGAACTGTCAGCTCTCCTAATATTTCTGTTTTAGTAAATACTTGCCTTCATTTTGTTATTTTTAAGAACTCTGCTCCTCTGTTACTCTTCATGGAAATCTTTAAATTGGAAACTAGATGTTACTATACCCCTTACTATCAGTGCTGATAGTGTCAGAGCACAATAACACCCATTGGTCAACGTATGTATCTATTTCCAGCAGGAATAACAGAGGAATGGCACATTACTAAGAAAAAATGCTCCAAAATTGTTAAGATTATTGCCACGCTTCCAATTTGGGTCAAATTAATCCAAATCCGAGCACTTCGGTGCAAGTCAGCTTGAATCAAATTTGCTCAAAAATTACCTGACACGCCTCCAAGGAAAATAAAAAAAAAAATAAAATAAAAAAAAATAAAATAACCATAACCCTAACCTTAACTTAGAATTTGGGTTATTTAAGCGGTCATTTACCAGCCTGGTGATGCAACCATTGTCCCACCCAACCTCAGCATAGGTTCAATGTTATGGTAACCGGAAGGGATATTGGTTACCATAACATTGGGTCTATGTTGAAGTAGCAGGAAATGATGTTGGACGGGACATCAGACTGAAAGTTAGGTTGCAACCGGAGCGTCACATTTCAGGACCAATAAGTTTACCCCCAAAATCTCTTTAAAACCCCTTGCCATAAATCCAACTTAGGGTAACGGTTATGATTAAGACTAGGTTATAATAAAAATTCAGGTTCGTCCAGAACTCAATTTTTTTTTTCAAACTTTGGTCAAACCTGTACAAAATCTAACAGGTTTAACCATCTACTCTCCGGGCATAAGTTTCTTTACTCTCCAAAACCTCATTTATGGCATTTTATGATTTAGGGATCTTAAGCATTTTCCTAGATGGTTTTCTCTGTATTTTTTTTTTTTTTTTTAAAGTGGTCTGTCAAATCCCTTTCAGGGGTCCATTTTCATTGGAAGAGCTGGAGCTTTTCCACAAAGCATTTTTTTGATTCTTTAAGAAACTCTCCTGCTGCACATATACTTGGAAAACTTAACAGTCTTCATACTGATCGAACCTAGACTAAAATATCAAGGAAGTGCATTTACAGCAATTTCCTAATATACTTTTATTATCAGAAACTCTTTCCTTCCGAGTAGGAGCAATGTGATGCAGCAAAGCAGCTGTGTACAGATTATATTCCACGCCACTGCTCAGTAAACCTGTCAGGAGAACGGAGACTGTTATTTACAGCATATGGCCCAGGTGACAAACGCTGTCATAAAACAGCCCATGTATGCTAATGGCCATAGTGCTCACCTTTTTACTATCAAATCTTTTCTACATTCAGTTTAATTGGAGCAATTTGAATAATAAAATGATACTAGGAAATTGCTGTGTTCTCTAATAGAGTATAGATTTACCAAATGTCATAGTTGTAGAAAGGCTCCTTGCAGTATTGTGAACATATCGGTATTTTAATGCCTGCTTGGCTGCAAGTTATGAATGAGTGGTTGTTCCATAGCTAAATAAGCTCTTCAAGGTCTGCATGCTGACTTTAGGATTGATTAGAGTAAAAGGTCTCTATGACTTAAATCTGTTTGTGAAAAAAATAAAAAAAAATGATAAAGGGGTATTCCCATTTCAGACATTTATAGCAAATACTGTAAAAAAAAGAAACAAAAAAAAAAAAGCAGCACTTACCCTTTCAACCTTTTGGAGCTCATGTCCTGGTGGTCCCGTCAGTTAGCTGCTATTGTTGATGTGCTTTAGCAATCAATGGCCTTTCTGGTAATGTGCTGAACTACTGGCATCACTGCTTGGATAAAAGTTGTTATATCAGTGTTTCCATATCAGACATTTATGCCATATTGACAGAATATGCCATAAATATCTGATAGGTCTCCACCTCTGGGATACACACCTACCTTAAAAACAGGTCCCTGAAAGTCAATGAGTAGAACAGAGTAGGTCTCACATGCACAGTCCTCTCTGTTTTGTTCTTTGGGAGTTCTCAGAACATCAGAGCTGTGTGCCCGGATGTATGAGTATTTCACATTGAAATGAACAAGGAGTACTGTGCAAGTGCGATCTATGCTCCTTTCTGCCCAGAGACTTTCAGGGAACTGTTCATAAGATAGGTGTGTGTCTCGGAGGTCATTTATACGCGTTTTTCCCAAAAATAAGACAGGGTCTTATATTATTTTCATTTCCAAAAAAAAGGGCAAGGGTTTATTTTTGGGGGAGGGCTTACTTGCATTCACAATTGCTGGTGCTGTATCAGTGTCTCTTAAGGTTACGCTTACTGGCACTATCAAAACACTTTGTGTGGCAGTGCCAGTCTTCTTCTCTATGCGGCCGGGAGGGGGTCTGGAGCGTAACTCGGGAACCGTGTTTGTTCGTCACAAGTGGCTGTTTCTGTGGGAGCGAGCAGGGCTGGTCGGGAAGCGGGGTCCAAGAGGAGACACTCGGGAGGCAGGAGATGGGACCCTAGGGCGGCAGCCAAGTCCATACCACAGTACAGTAGCGCTGGAGGACAGCATTTGGGAGGTGGGACTTGGGAACGGCAACCAAGCAAACATCATGTTGCTGTGGCAGCCAGGAGGCGGGACTCAGGAGGCAGGCACCAGGCGACAACACTCAGGAGGCGGGACTCAGGAGGCAGACACAGGAGCGGGTGAGCAGATTTTATCCTGCCATGGTGGGAGGAAGCAGCAGGACGATTTGGGAGTTGCATTATGCCTAATCCATTGCCTCCAGCATTAGGCTATGTCTCCGTGATGTTAGTGACATAAATTAGCATCATGTGACATAACCTAGCGCTGGAGGAGATGACTAACTAGGGCTTATTTTTGGAGTATGGCTTATATTTAAAACCTACTCCAAAAATCCCTAATAATCAAGTTAAGGCTTATTTTTGGGGGAGGGCTTATTTTTGGAAAAACACGGTAGCATATCCTACTAATATACCATAAATATCTGAGATGGGGACACCTCTTCAATCCAAGCCAGTAATATAGCACGTGACCACTAAAGCCACTGATTGCTACAGGACGTCAACACTAATAACTTGTAAACAAAAACTGAGAGGGGAACAACAGGGCAACTCCGGGAGATTGAAAGGGTGGAAACAGTTAAGCATTTTTATTACAATTATTTTATAGTATTTGCTAGAACAGCCCCTTTCTTATAGATGATGCTACAATTAAGATGCCCCAAATATGTTTGACCCACTTCTTGCACAGTTAGTTCTGTTTGGAAAGGCATCCATTTATAAAACATCTAAAAAGTGTAATTTTTGTACAATCCGGATCAAGAGTGCGTTACCCATGTGTGACTGGCCCCTTTAAAACAGAGTAATGTGGTTGTGAGCTACAACTTTAACAACATAAAGCTAGGCTCACATCTTGCTGTAGTGTTTTACAGGGCAAACTGCCTAAAAATGCATTTCCCCAGTAAAATCTGTGCAACAGTAATCGTGTCTTCAAGCTTTGGTAATTTACGGTAAAAGACTTGCAGTTTTGTCACATGTTTTTTGGCTATGTGACAAACTGCTGCAATGTGTGAACCTGGCCTAGCTACAACCAGCACCATACCTTCATTAAAAAAAAAAAAAAATAAATAATGTGAGAGAAGGAAACAGGTTATAAGCTCCTGCAGAAGATATTTCTCAATTTTACTCATGATAAGGCAAAATAGGTTAAGCAATTAAAGGGTTGGTTTCACTACAAGGATTGCTTTTTATTTAAAGATCTTGCAAAAACAAGTCACTTTGCAATATGTGACCATTAACAGTGTCCTACCTATTCCTAGATATCACCTCCTGTATGGGCTGCATCCAGCTCCTCAGGTCGCTATAACTACAGACCTGTTTGATCTCTCCTGATAGACTGACAGCCCTGGTTGCTATAGCTCCAGACCTGGTGTCCTCAGCAGCTCGTCATTGCAGGCCAGTAGAAGCTAGTAAACATGCCCCTGAATTAAAAAAAATTAACTGAGAAAGCAGGACTGAGGCAAGATGAATCAATGTAGTGCGACAACCCCTTTAATGCTAGTTTTTTTAATATTTAATTACTGTCTGTAAAGTAGGGTGTGTTTATAGCAGCTACAATGATTAGAAGACCTTCAATAGCTGTAGTCCTAAGGCTATGTGCACACGGTGTATTTGCAGTGCGTAATTACGCCTCGCAATTACGCCGTGTGGCCGTGGCGGGAGCGGGGGGCCGGCAACTCTCCGGCCCATAGACATTCATTACATGCGGCGTGTATACGCCGCTGGTAATTCATATGTCACTTATCTCCCCACTCAGCATATTCGCCGAGCACGGAGAGGAGATGTAATCCATAGTTCTCTATGAGAACTGTGGATTACCGTAATGACTTGGACGTATTCCAGCCGTAATTTGCGCACTCCGGCGCGTAATTACGGACTGAAATACGTCCAATTTTAAGCCGTGTGAACATAGCCTAACACTTGTTCAGCCGACAGCTATTCTTCCCAATTCATGAGCATTTGGCTGAGCATGCATGTGTTGTTAAAAAAGGGAAAGGAGAATAAATCACTAAAATCTCTGCAAAAAACTCATCTATCTAGAGAACAAAAACAATAAATTCTTCTTATAATAAGACAGTCAACTGATCCTACAAAAATAGCCTTTTTTAGCTAACTTTGGTTAAAGGTGAGTGACCATCTTCCGCGGTCTGAAAAGTGAAAAGTCCTGCAGACTAATGCAGTCTGCAGGAAGTGATGCAGCACTGCAGATCCTAACCACTGTATACATGAGAAATTCTACAACTTTTTACATACTTTGCGTTTCAACTCCTGGTCATTTTCAAGATTTTTGTTTGCTCTAAGTGAATGCCAACACTCTTATTTATAGTCAGAGGTGGCAAACCTGAACATATTTAAGGTCCTTCTACACCGTAACTGCCAGTTTGGAGATCCAATAGACTTAATGCATGTTGATCATCGCCCCTTTAACTAGATGCCGACCGCTTATTGACTATAAACATCAGGGCAGTCGACATCTAGGGGCTTGTTCACATGGAGTTTACATTCCGTGTTACAAGAGCTTTAAGGATCCGTCTTGGGGTCCGCACTGTCGGTCCCCAAGACGGATCTAGCAATTAGCAGTGAGATTCTCACTGCTGTCTATGCCAAACACGGAGCGGCGTTCATATGAGGGAACGCCGCTGCGTGTTTCAATAGCGCAGCTCCGCTCCGTCTTGAAAAGAATTGTATGTAGTGTGATTTTCCGGATTTTTTTAAGATTCTGTCTCTCACAAATGAAGTGTACCTATGATAAAAATTGCAGACCTCTCCTAGCTTTGTAGGTAAGGAAACTTGCAAAATTGCCAGTGTATCAAATACTTGTTTTCCCCAATGTATATATAGACTTCAGTAGGACTAACATAGTCCTAATTATGTGTCAGGGTTAAATTTTTATAGTACTCCGATGGATATCATGAACGCTATGTGAATGAAGCCTATTATCGATTTATGATGTCATCTCACTAAGCATAGTGGGAAATGCTTATCTTGAAATTTTTTCCTAGACTAGTAAATGGATCAATTAGGCAGTGTCGATGACACAAGTCTGCCAGCTCCATAGCTTCAAATTCTCCATTAGAAATGTACAATATAACCTAGCAGCATCATAATCTCCATTCAAAATGTACAATTTAGCTGATCATCAGTGCAGAAGAACAGAGGTTAGATTTAAAGGGATTTTACCAAGAGTTAAAAAACCCTGTACTGGCCATTCGCAGCTAACTGCAAGCCAGCCATGCATGTGAATGAGTAGGCCGGCGCTTGAAGCCATCCTCCTCATTCACTTCTATGGGAGCTTTGGAAGATAGCCAAATATGAGCTTGGCTTTGTTCAGAAGCTCCTATAGTAGTGAATCAAGAGGACGGCCCTCCTCATTCACATGTATGGCTGGCAAGCAGCCCACTGTTAGCGGCCAATGGAGGTGTATTTGCCTCATGGTGCTTTAGAGCTGCCTCATTAAAGTCATGTTCCATGGGTAGCCTTGTGTTTGTTTTTAATACAGCTATATATACCAAAATCTAAACCAGTAATATTAGCTTTCTCATTAAGATAAAGGCAAAATTGATAAATGATCTTATGCAAAACAGTGTGCAAACAATTAACGTAAGTAAAGATAGAGAAAGAAGCATCTAATACTGTGAGATAATTGTAGAACAAAGTATCTTCATAATCTGATAACCAATAAACATATTATATTCAAATATTATATTTGGGAACTGCACAATAAGCTGTTCCTGTCATAATGATTCCCTAAATGTCAGCCTGCTGGGAAATCGAATGACACTGCTCTATGACTGCCATAGCGCCCTTCATGGGAGACTGTATTCGGTGTAAAAAGTTTGTTACAATGATATTCAGCCCACTGGGATAGACTTATCAAAACTGGTGCAAATGTTGAGAAATTGCCCAAAGTAGCCAACTAGATTCTCTTTGTCAATAGGCCGTTTTAAAAAAGGAGGGGACAAATTGTTTTTTTTTTTTTAATCCATACAAACATTGAACTCATGGTATATTTAAACTGCATTGCTGCTTCTTCTTATTCTTCTACATGCACAAAATGGATGGATATGGTGCACATTTTGATCAGTGGCTGCCTTTATCTTGGCTGTGCACTCCCTTCACCTGCCTGGAGGTCCTTATAGTCAGTGCAAATAGAGCCTGGTGTCCCGAGTAGATGAAGGCTTTGACCCTACGGTGAGGCAAGTCTAGAGATAGGGACCCATCAGATGAGGTTACTTGGACATGGTAGGTGGGCATACACATTTTGATCAAAGTGAGCACTAAAAACCTCTACTTTGCGTATGCAGAAAAGATAGCATTAATGTGGTTTAAATGTTCCACAAATTCAATGTTTGTTTAGGTTTGAGTGCCCGCTGGGTGCTCTTGTATTTTAGTGCTAAACAATTTGCTTTCTGCAGTGTACCACAATATCTTGTGCCAGTGTTTGTTTCAGTTGGCTATTTTATTTGTTTTCTTGCATGGTTTCAATATAGAAATATCCTTTACCTTTTCTTTGCTCTGGTTTTCATATATCTTCCCAAAATTTCAATATCTGGTGCTGGTATGCTACTAAGGGTAAATGCACAGGGGACGGATATGCTGTAGATTTTCTGCACCTTCTAGCAATTGCAGCAAAGTGGAGGAAATTTATGAAAACTCATACATGCGCAGCACAAAAAATCCACGGAAATTCATACAGAAATTGACCTGTGGTATGGACTTTAAATCTGCCATTTGTCAATTTTTGCTACATAAGTGCTTCACATTTTTCAAATGGGGGCTATTAAGTTTTCCTTCTCTTTACATTAGTATAATCCACACCAAAATCCACAGCAACAAAACTGTACTAATTACACACCAAAATCTGCATGATTTAGTGAGGATTTATTGCTGCTTTCCACTGTAGAAAATCCGCAACATTTGAGTCCGATGTGCAGGGTTCCTTTCATTTCTTCTTAATGGGGCAATTAAAAGAAAAAGTAATTGACAAAAACTGGGAATTACCTAGAACGTAGTTCCCAAAAACAATACTCTGAATAGGTACTAACAGTTATTTAATTATAAGTAAAATAAATTCATTTAAATTTTTCAAATTTTATTTTCTCAACTTAGGAATCTAAAATTATCTCTCAACCATTAGCGATTATAATACCCAGCCCCATTTTACCTATATCATCTTTAAGGTCAATGTCAGCCTTGGTAGGATTGATTATGGCCTCCACCTCAAAGCCGGCTAAATTACTGATTTCACTGTGAATAAGGTTCAGCTGCAAAGAAAAGCATGAGCGGGAAAGTAGTAGAGCAGCGGGAAGAAATCAGGATAGTAGCAAAGTAGCAAGCGACAGAGCTAGAGCAGGACCATTAAAAGTAAAGTACAAATAATAAAAAACAGGTTATAGCGAGAATGCTGTCACGGTTAGTTTGCTTGTTCCTAGGAGATAACAATTCATGTAAATGTAAAATAACATTGCATATCAAGTCAATATATAATCTCCGTCCATGATTTTCATTAAATTCAACATATGCAATGCATTTTTATTGGTGAGGGGCAAGGGAAAACCCAGACGTCCTAGGTGCTGGCCCCAAAGCCATGCCATATTTGGCAGTTATGTGAATATCGACATATTACTGTTATTACTCTAAAATATTTTTTAGAACATAATGGGGCAGATTTACCAATGCGATCCAAGACTTTGACAGTGTAAATTTAGACTATATAGCCTTAAAATGTGCCACATTTTTCATAGTGTTAATAAATCTAGCACCTTTAGACTGTCTAGTCTAACGTTACACCTTCTGTTAGTTGGCTTATGGTACTTTAGTTACTACAAAGTGTGATAAGGTTATATATAATCACTACATTTTAGATCAGTGGGTGTCCTTGCCATACATCGCCCTATACCTTGGCCATTTTGAAAGCCACTATAAAGTATAAATGAAATTAAAGCCTAATGCTGGGTTCACACGCTGCGTTGTTCTTGGGTTTCTCAACTAACTAAAGAATGCATGCAACCTGTAAGTGTTTTTATAATTAACTTGAATTTGGAACAAACATGAAATGAAGGTTAATTAAGGAATGCATCCTTTTTTGCCACATTCACAAAATTCGCAAAAAAGTGATTGTCTAATCTAGCTAGTTGTGTCCGTGTGCTATATTACCCCCTTCTATGAGCCAGAATGGACAGTTGCTTCATAAGAGTTCACAAACAATATATTAGCTGCTGACCAAACAAAAATTCAAAACGTCATCGCTTAATGATTAGAATGTTTTTTCCATGCATAACTTGCAACATCAAAAGTGTCACATTGTTTCCAAATATATTGACAAAGGAGCCATAGCTTCCAAAACGGTCTAGGTTTGTGACTAGGCCCTGTATTTACCTGTGCTTTGTGCTGGATGGAAGTTTACATGGATTAATGTGAACTCAGCCTGCAGAGGACTTGATGACTACAGGTTTAATGCATGGTATTTTAATTACAAATATATTTAGAAATGATGACGTTGATAGCTATGATAGTCATTAAGTGCTGAACTCTTGGATGTTTGTTTGGTCAGCAGCTATTATAGGATATGTGGACATTGCTAAATGAGGTATAAAGGGATTCTCACTATTGCGGCTTGACACTTATCACCTGTAGTCAATACAACTATCCTGGTGTCATTTTTGATTGCAATTCAGATCTTTCAGACTGTCTGCCTGTGTACAGTTGAAACCAGAAGTTTGCATACACTATATAAAAAGACACATATGCATGTTTTCTCACTATCTGACATTTGCCAAATGTCAGAATAATGATAGAATTTTTAAGGCATTTTTATTACTTTCTGCAAAGTCAAAAGTTTACATACACTAGGATTACTATGTCTTTAAACAATTAGGGACAGCCCATATGATAATGTCATGTCTTTGAAAGCTTCGGATTTATCTGCTTTATTGGCAACATCTGAGATAAGAGACACACCTGTGGATGTATTTTAATCCACACCAGAAACATACTGCCAAGATATCAGGAAGAGAATTGTGGACTTGCACAAGTCTGGATCATACTTGGGTGCAATTTCCAGATACCTGTAGGTGCCTCATTCATTTGTATAAACAATTATACGCAAACACAAACAAGATGGGAATGTTCAGCCATCATACCGCTCAGAAAGGAGACGGGTTCTGTGTCTCAGAGATGAATGCGCTTTCGCTTTAGTGCGACATGTGCATATCCAACCAAGAACAAAAACAAAAGTCCTTGTGAAGATGCTGGTGGAAGCTGGTAAGATTGTGTCATTATCCACAGTGAAACGAGTACTGTATCAACATGAGCTGAAAGGCCACTCTGCCAGAAAAAAGCCATTACTCCATATAAAAGCCAGATTAATGTTTGCAAATGCACACAGGAACAAAGGCCTACATTTTTGGAGACATGTCCTGTGGTCTGACAAAACTAAAAATGAACTGTTTGGTTATAATGACCATCTTTACGTTTGGAGGAAAAATGGAGAAGCTTGGAAGCCTAAGAACACCATCCCAACTGTGAAGCACAGGGGTGGCTGTGTGAGGGTTACTGCTAATATGTGTACATGTGTGTTTCAATAAGCTAAAGTTTGTTTATAAGAAAATACCAAGCTTTCCTCCTTATAAGACCATACAGATATCCATTTGAGGACGATGATTGTGCAGAATTGAGGCATTCAAGAGGGCCCCGCGATTCCATGTATATTTTCCTGCCAACAAGCGACTGAGTTTCGACTACTTGTGCCAAGAAGCACTGACTGATACAAACAGAAACTACATCTGCCTGCAACAAACTTTAAAACCAATAGAGAACTTTGTGCTCAACCCCTCCCTATGGACTGTCCCACTGCGCAGGCTCCCCGCCCACTGCATCCCATATAACTATGTGTGCCTCGCTGAATAAAGTAGTGAGTGCATGGATAAGATTGGACCAGAACAACGCGGAAAGACTCTTTCTTTCATTGGCCGGCCCGTGCACTTAAACACTGATTTGGAGTACCGGAGTGGGAACAGGAGATCCATTGTCGCTTTATGACCTTGACAATTCTTGGCACCCTAGATGGGACGTGACTAAGGCAGATTCCAGACCCCCGCAGACCCGACGAACGGACTGCGAGTGAAAACCCGGCAGCATCAAATTGAGGACTGCAGCCTCACGAGTCACGGTAAGTTGATACATATTTTATGTATTCTACTGCCGTTGGCCATTTTGATGTTGTCTGGTTAGTAGTTTGTTATCCCGGTCTGATCTGTGGGTGGTCAAATAAAGGGGACTGTCATAGTAAAAGGATCTGTACAGGTCCACGTCCCGAACCATTTTTGAAAGTGACGGCTGGTTAAACGCTGAGTCATTTTGAAGTCACTGAGCCTGTTCCCCCGTTATGGGTTCGTGTAGCAATTCTAAATATAGCCCTCGGCAGTCTTGAGAAGATAGGGGAGACTCTTGTTACTAAACAAGACAAGGCTCAGGTCTGTTTAAAGCAGTCTGCGCGGGGTCGGGAAAATTTTAGAAGCTAAATCTGAATGGGGGAACTTCTGGAGGTTGGTGAATACCGGGGGGGTTACATGCCCACAGTAGGTAATTTACTGTGACAGCGGTGAACGGGACTATTGTTTTGGTAGGTAGGACTTTTATTATTTTGGGATAGTGTTCACGAGCTGAGAGACTGTGACCTGGGCACAAGTGGGGGCCACACTTTGTGTAGTATCACCGGGAACAGAGGAAAGAGGAGGAAATATCATCATGTTTAACATGTTTAAACGAGAACATAAGTTCCCAGCAGAAGCTGAGACTGCCGAGGAAATAGTTGCTGGGAAAGAAGGAAAGAAATGTAAATCAGCTAGGAAGATGTACAAACTTGGGGGAATTGTCTAGAGAGGGACTCCCTCCAGCCGTCAAAGTGGCAGGAAATCATTTTAAGTATCGAGGCAAGTTGTGTGACAAGGGATGGTTAGACATGGCCCAGGCTCATTTGAGAGTTGAAAGAAAGATAGTTGAATTTGGGTACTGGGAGTCTGAGAGCGCTGAAAAGTTGAAGGGTTACATGAAATTGTCCCGATGAGAGTTGTGATTCTAAGGGATGGGCCGCTGTGCCTGCGCCACCGCCCTATAATGGCGCCCTAATGGTCCAGAAGGGTGAACCTGTGATGTATGTGGAGAACAAAATCCGGACTGGGTGGAAACTTGTAGAGTCTGTGGTGCTGCCCGAAAACGCCCCCAGAGGGCGACGCCTGAACCACCCATGTCCCGGCCCCTATATCCTTTAGTCACCTCCCAGGGGCAGTACTATCAGGGTCCCACTGCCCCCACCGCAGAGAGTGATCAGGGCACGGCCTCAACGCCTGTGGCACCGCTCGGGTAGCAAAAAACCGCCCCCACCCCCGGGCCGCAGTGTCGTCCTTGGATCAGAAGAGGATGAGATCCCTGCTTCCAGGCCAACCACCCGGGGGAAGGACCGAAGGCCGCCCCGAGATCTCACCTCATACGGGTGACGGGACGGGTATCATCCACTCAGGGAGTTCAGGGCTGCCAGCTGTGTCGCCCTTAACTCTTCGGACGGGGTGGAAACCGGGACAGGGGATTTGTCGCCTCAAATCAGGCTCTCTCAACCCCGTTAGCTTTTGGAGGCGGACTAAGTAAAAATCAGTCCCCCCAACAAGAAGACAGATACGACAATGGTGAACATTGGGAACCCCGAGTCTCCAGAATGTTAAATAGCACCCGAAGTGAACAAGTTCTGTTCACTTTGGGTCATGGAGAAATCCTCACCCACATAGTAGGAGCAATAGTGAGTCCAGCAAACACCGCGTTAACCAACGCTGGAGGATTGGCTGCAAAGCTCATTAGGAAGGCGGGGCAGCCAGGTGGAATGTGCCCGATTCATAGAAAACAAGGGAACTTTAGAATTGGGCTCTGCAGTGGTTACCGGAGCTGGGGATCTGCCATGTGAAGTCCTAATACACACCGTAGGCCCTGTTTATGACAGCAGGAATCCAGATAATAATGTAGAGATCCTTCGATCAGCCATCTGGAATCCCCTTTTAGCGCCGCCAGCACGTCACCCGAGATGACATCCCTAAACGTTCCATCTCATTTACCTTTGGTTTCAGCCGGTACTATGGATCCCCCATTTCTAGAATGGTACAACTGCATTTAATTGACTATTATGCAATATAATCACTGAAGGCCATGATGTAAATTTAGAAGTGATCAGATTGGTGTCCGACAACCCAGGAAACCACAGGATTGTTGTCCAACAAGGTAGGGCTTTTGGGAGATCTTCCCAACGGAGGACAACCACATGCCCCTTCCTCCATCCTCTACACCTGGACAGCCAGCCAGTCCTGAAGACCCCAAAGTTCAGCCGCCATCTGTACCGGTGATGCCAGAAAGGGCCGACCCAATATGTGCCCTTCACCCCGGTACAGATAGACTCTCTGGTAAACAAGTTACCTGATCCCATGAAGTTTCCCATGCAATTTGTAAGGAAACTGACACAGACCGGGCCAGAATTATGGAGCAAACTGGAAAGATTTAGATACTTTAGTGATGGTCAAAACATCTGATGAGTACCTCCCTACCATCCAGAAATATCTGGATACCACGGGAATAGACATATACTCCTTCGAGTCTGGTCCCAAGTATTGCGAACAACTTAAAGTGTGGGCCCAGAACTGCCTGAGTGATCAAGCTTCCACTCTGCAGGATGTCCAACAAGAAGCAGGGGAGGCCGTAGACACATTTGCTGCTCGTTTGTTGCAGCAGTACGAGGATCTAGGATTTTCCATAACCAATAAGATACAATGCTCCTTGTTGGTTAGAGCTTTGATTGATGGCCAAAGAAGAAGACCTTAGAAGTCTTGTGCTGCGCACCAGACCAGAGTTGTACGCCTCAGAGTACAATGGGCTCTATCTGTAGTAAAGGGTTTCCAAAAAAGTGGTTGCAAAGGAAACAGGAAAGATAAAAAGAATGACAAAAAGGTGTGAAGCCGGTGATGATTGAGTGTACCCAGCCCCCTGGTACCACCAGCTCCTACCATAGAGGCCCCTCACAGTCCAGAGGCCCCCCACGGAACCCCCAAGGGTCCAGAGAACCTCCAGTTTGCTGGCGCTGCAATCAGACCGGTCATTTTAAACGTGATTGCAGGGTCCGCATCCCACAAAATTCCTCCGGATATCGAAATGTACAATCGGATGGTCGATACCACAACCAGGAGGGCCCCCTGTGAAGGTTAGGCCCAAACCCAGTCCCCACGTTCTCTTCTTTTAGGTGAAAAACCAGCGTGTGGGGTTGTCACATTCCCTGTCGCTGGACAGCCTACAGTTTTTTTAATGGTGGACACTGGTGCGGCCACATCTGTATTTCAGCCAAGGCCCTACCCCCTGGGGTCCAGATTCTCCTCTGACATACTTAGCTGTTTTGGTAGAGGGTCGAATTCATAATCCCTCTCACCGTGCCAATTAATGCGGGCCCCTTCCTGACTTGATGATCCGTTTCCTGGTATCAGACCCCTGCCCTGTGAATCTACTTGGAGCGGCCTTCTGGCAGCTCCTGAGGGCACAAAGACAGTATACTCCAGAAGGCATGGAATTATACCATGCATCTGAAGATGGGATAGCGAAACCGCTGTGCCCTTAAGGCCTTACCTGCAGTTATAAATGTCCCTAATGGAACCCATGACCAAGATTCCACCTACCATTCTACAACAGCTACCACAGGACTTATGGTCTCAAGGTCCTGACGATGTTGGACTACTGCCAGTACCTGCTGTGTCAGTTTTGTCTAAAGGGAAAGGGAGCCGCTTATCCCCGTTTACCACAATACCCTTTGAAGTCTGGACAGGAAGAAGGCCTGAAGATTCAGATCCAGACCTTAACAACGCTGGGTCCTAATATCCTGTACATCACCATGTAACACGCCCCTATTTCCAGTCAAGAAGAAGAGAAAGAAGGGTGAGCCCCAAAGGTACAGGCTAGTGCAAGATTTGCGAGCAGTTAATGCAGCAACCATATTGGAAACTCCAGTGGTCCCCAACCCGAACACCTTGTTGTCCATGATGCCTCCTGCTGCTTCCTGCTTCACAGTTGTGGATCTTACTAATGCGTTCTTCAGTGTCCCTCTTCATGAAGACAGCCAATACCTGTTTGCCTTCACCTTCCAAGGCTCCCAGTTCACCTGGACCAGAACACCCCAAGGATACAACAACAGTAATAATCAATTCACTAAAGCTATGAGGGTTTCCTTACAACCATGGATAGAAGCCCACCCGGATTTTTACGCTTCTTCAGTATGTGGATGACTTACTCCGGGGAGGAACCCCTGTGGTCATGGAAGCTGAATCCATTTCCCTACTCCAACATCTCCACAAACTCAACTGAAAGGGTGCTCAAAATAAAACTACAGTGGGGTTTAAGCGAAGGTTATCTTCCTAGGTCATTGTATTGCCCCAAGGAACTAGACATCTGACAGAAGACCGTGTCCTTGCCATAACCAACCTCAAGTACCCAGAGAATTCAGACCAACTCCAGTCATTTTTAGGTCTGATCACCTACTGTAGACAATGGATACCAGAAGCATCAAGAAATATGCAACCGCTTTATGATTGCATTAAAACCGGAGGCCCAAGTTTCGAAGCTGCCCCAACCCAGCAATCTATGCACAACAGGAAGCATGCTTTGAGGCTCTACAGGCAGCTGTCTCAAAAGCTCCAGCCCTTGGCCTTCCAGACTACAACCAGCCTTTCAATCTATTTGTTTCAGAGTCAGGTGGACACGCCTCTGTATTTCCCCACTCAAGACCATGCTGGGAAACAACGCCCCTTGGGATACTATTCAGCACGTCTGGATCCAGTTGCTCGTACAAGCGCCCAACTGCTTGAAGGCTGTACACCCGCACAGATTTTACTGGGGAAGACCGCAGGACATCGTCCTGGGACATGATGTAAATTATTCAGGCCCCCCATGACCTTGCTGCTGTCCTACAGCAGCCTTGCCGAAGCATATGACTCATCAGCGCCATCAAAGCTTTACAGTGCTCTTTACTGCTGCCCTCCAATGTGTCTTTCAAGCGGTGCACTGTTCTGAAACCCCGCCATCTTCCCTTCCCCGGCGCAGGGGGATGAGGATGATGATGACAAAGAAGGAAAAATCATAGACCATGAAATTTCCTTTAACTACTGGCAGAAGAAATCACATCACCCCCACTACAGTGGGGACTGAAAAAAATTCCCAAGCGGGTCTCAACCTGTGGACAGATGGTTCAAGATAGCTACTGAAGACGGGACTTTTCATACAGGAAATTTTCAATAACCACAGAAGATGAAATCCTCATGGCAAAGCACTGCCCCGCACTTCTCAGCTCAAGTTGCAGAACTACAAACTCTGGAAGAGGCCTGCAAAATGGCTGAAGGCAAGACTGCGAACATATGGACTGACTCCAGATATGCCTACGGCAAATTTCACATGATTTTGGACTAATCTGGAAGAATAGAGGAAATTTATCACAGCAGCAGGAACCCCTGTGAAGCATGCAGTGCAAATCAAGTCCCCACTGTCAGCCCTTTGAACTGCCAACCAAGGGAGCAGTCCTGAAAGTCAAGGCTCACGGTAAAGCGAAAAGCAGGGAAGCCAGGGGGAACCATACCGCAGACCAAGCAAACCAAGACAGCGGCCCTAGGCCCATGTCATCCAAGTGGCTGGATCAGGAAGCTACTCCCATTATGGCAATCACCATAGCTCAGAAGAAGAGGTTTTTTCAAGGATCAGGAAATGATACACCCGGCTGAAGACTGGAAACCAGGGAAAGGCACCACGAGACCGGTTGGTTGATGAACAACACTGGCCCCTGCCAAGGGGGAAACAACAATGGAAAAGGGAAGGAGCTACTGTGGGAGGAAACCTAAAGGAAATACAAGGACTTGTTGCCTCCCAGGCGAATGTACCCTGCTATTGCGGCATGGGCCCATGGGGCCAGTCACAGAGGAAAGAACCAAGCATTGGCCTATGTGCAGAAGCTGTACTATGCCCCAGGTATCAGCTCCATGATTGCAGCCTACAATCAAACCTGTTCAGTCTGTCCCCCTGCAACCCATCCCTACAGCTAAGTTCCCATGCAGCACTTGGCGAAGCCAGAATATCCCTTCCAAAGGATCCAAGTGGACCACATCCAGATGCCAAAGAGTGGAAAATACGAATAGTCTTAGTGGCAGTGGACATGTTTTCAGGATGGCCAGAAGCATACCCAGTGACCAACATGACTCCAAAGTAACGGGAAAGAAGTTGATTACTGAAATAGCTTGTCGTTTGGAATCCCCCAGGTGATCGAGTCAGACCAGGGTCCAGCATTCTCTTCCTCGGTTTTTCCGAGAATTATGGAACATGTTAGGGGTAGATTTGGGCCTCCACACGCCGTACATCCCAAAACTCTGCGAAGGTAGAGAGAATGAATGGTACGCTAAAGAACAAACTCTTGAAAATGACCAGTGATTCCCCATTACCTTGGACAGAACTTCTCCCAATTGTTCTGTACCCTATCAGACACACTCCACAGGGGAAAACATGGGCCTGACCCCCTTTGAAATTCTGTTTGGTAAACCCCCACCAGTTTTTGAAATTAGGGAGCAGGAGTTTTAGTGAGAGTACTGATAAAACTGTTCAATTTGTGATTGAATTGTCCAAAAGTTGACTAATTTGCATGCTGAAGTTTCTGCTTCTCTTCCAGAATCTACAGGTGAAATTGTACACGACTTCAAACCAGGAGATCGAGTGTATGTGAAAAGGCACATCAGAAGAAATTGCCTAGAACCCAGATTTGAAGGTCCATTCACAGTGGTTTTGATCACCCCGACTGCGGTCAAACTAGAAGGAAAGCCAACCTGGTTCCACGCCTCTCACTGTAAAAGAGACCCCACCCCTAGATGATGCTCTTGTATACTTGCATGTTGTGTGGGATTCTGGGAGGGAGTAAGAGGGAGCACCATATTTTTTGGGGGGACCTAAGCCAAACGGTCAGACTTTTCCATTCGATTACTGTGATATTTTGCTCGGGGTCCGGGTTTTAAGGAAAGGGTCTCAGTTTAACAGAGAAGCTCTCAATCGGGGACAGCTCTATTGTGTGTGACCCGTCCTGGGAATGAAAATTGCTACTACTGGTCCGATGTGGGATGGAGAACGGGTGAGGATTGGGGATATAAGCCCAAAGAAGGGAGGGACCGAAAGGACAAAAATGGGAGGTCCCTGTTAGTCCGGTTGACACTGTCCAGGGCCCAATACAACGCTGGGGCAATGGTTGTTTCCCTAAGAAATGTTACCCTCTCTTTTTGAATATCGAGAACCCGTGTCAGGGAGACCTGGGAAAATATGTCCTGGGAGCCTATGACTGATCTCTCAACTCCCCATTAGGCCTTATAAACTTAAAAATGTTAAAGGAAAACCCAAACCCCAGCGACCCCCACTGCCCCCCCAAGCGGGAAGGCAGATCTCCAGCCAGCTGTAGCAGATGTAGTCCCTATCCCTAATATACGATGGGAAGATGTCTTCTCCATCGAAACACAGACATCCCCCAGAAAGAATCTGTGGTTAGAATTGGTCAAATACACTATTAGGGGGCCCCCAATCTGACTGTTTGGGTGTCTGGCTTGTGCTGGAGCCAACCCACACTGAAACCACCCATACCACATAGTGGATGAAACTAATGCAGACTGTGTTTTCAAACTACTTTCAGAACAAAATAAGATAGGAAAGTGAAGATTTTAAATCCCTTTTTAAATTTCAAAACCCAAGGGACGCCCTCCAGGAGAGGTGATGGTATTACCCGCAATTACACTTGCTTTTCCCCTAATGATATCAGTCCAAAGACCTCTCTTGGAATCTTCTCAGAAGGATTTGTCAGGAGAATCTAACCTCAGGTGAACTCTTCGATCACTCAGGTAACTTGCTAGATGTCTTCTGGTTGTGTGGAGATGGCAGATTAAGAAGCAGATTACCACCCCAGTGGAAAGGTCAATGTACGCTGGTTAAGTTGTCCATGCCTTTTAGAGCCATCCCATGGGATCCCGGCTCCCATACGACCCTACCCGAAGGAAAAGGAGAACAATCCAAACTTTGCTCGATGGGGACTTTCCCAAAGTCTACATTGATGCCATAGGGTCCCTAGGGGAGTCCCAGACCGTTTAAAGCCCAAACCAGATTTGCAGCAGGGTTTGCCTCTCTATTCCACAGGTCCAAATCAACAAAAATGTAGATTGGAGATTAATTATATTTATTATAACCAACAGAGGTTTGTCAATTACAACAGAGATGGATTCCAAGGTGTCTACGATGAGCTAGGCCCCAATACCAGAATGACCCCGAACCGATTGGGCAATAGACATGGTTTTAGCCGAGAAAGGTGGAGTTTGTGGTTTGGTAGGAAAGAATGTTTTACTTACATCCCAGACAACACAGGGGTGAATGGGAAGATTACCGTTGCCCTGGGTAAAATCAGGAAAATTTATCGAACGAACTTAAGGGGGATTGAGGGGTGGATACTTCCTGGGGTAATAGGTTGACGGATTGGACGGAGGGTGGAAGCAATGGTTACAACAAATTGGTAAATTCACTGGTTATTCTGGTGGTTTTGCTGTTTTTTTCTTTGCTGTTGTGTCCCCTTTATAAAAATCTACTAGCCAAAATAGCCTCTGGAGGAACCGGTGGTAGTTTCTAATGCAAGAACAGGAACCTCTGATGCATGAAAAAGATAGAGACATTCCCCCATATCAAGTAAAGGAAAATGCCAAACACAGAATGAATCAATTAATTTAGGGTTAGAACGGGAGACCTCACATCGAAGGTAGGTTATGAGAGAAAGGGCAGGGAGTTTTCTTGATAGAAATGGCTCTCTGCGAATCCCCCGAAGAAATCCCCAACCCATCCCCCACGATGTGAGCAGTCCACAGGCTAAAAACTATGTAAATTAGAGTTTGAGTTAAAAGGGAAAGCTTGGCATTTTAGGGGGGAATGTGAGGGTTAATGCTAATATGTGGGACATGTGTGTTTCAATAACTAAAGATTGTTTATAAGAAAATACCAAGCTTTCCTCCTTATAAGACCATACAGATATCCATTTGAGGACGATGATTGTGAAGAATTGAGGCATTCAAGATGGCCGCGATTCCATGTATACATCCTGCCAACAAGCGACTGAGTTTCGACTAACATGTCCCAAGAAGCACTGACTGGTTTCAACCAGAAACTTCATCTGCCTGGCAATTACTTTGAACCCAAAGAGAACTTTGTGCTCAACCCCTCCCTATGGACTGTCCCACTGCGCAGGCCCCCCCGCCCACTGCATCCCATATAACTATGTGTGCCTCGCTGAATAAAGTAGTGAGTGCATGGATAAGATTGGACCAGAACAACGCATCTGACTCTTTCTTTCATTGGCCGGCCCGTGCACTTAAACACTGATTTGGAGTACCGGAGTGGGAACAGGAGATCCATTTTCACTTTATGACCTTGACAGCTGCATCATCTTGTGGGATTGTTTTGCTGCAGGAGGGACTGGTGCACTTCACAAAATAGATGGCATTATGAGGAAAGAATATTATGTGGCAATACTGAAGCAACATCTCAAGACATCAGCCAGGAAGTTAAAGCTTGGGCAGAAATGGGTCTTCCAAATAGACAATGACCTAAAGCATACTGCCAAAAGGGTAACAAAGTGGCTTAAGGATAACGAAGTCAATGTTTTGGAGTGGCCATCACAAAACCCTGATCTCAATCCTGTTGAAAATTTATTGGCAAAGCTAAAAAGGCAGGTGCGAGTAAGGCGGCCTACAAACATGGCTCAGTTACACCAGTTCTGTCTGGAGTAATGGGCCAAAGTTCCTACCAACTATTGTGAGAAGCTTGAGGAAGGATACCCAAAATGTTTGACCCAAGTCATACAGTTGAAGGGCAATGCTACTAAATACTAATGAAATGTATGTAAACTTTTGACTTTGCAGAAAGTAATAAAAATGCTTTAAAAATTATCTCTCATTATTCTGGCATTTGGCAAATATAAATAATTTTGGTAATCCTAATTGACCTAAAATGGATAAGGTTTATTCTGATTTGATGTCAGATAATTAGAAAAACATACATATGTGTTTTTTTATATAGTGTATGTAAATTAATTTCAACTGTATTACATAGACGGCCATTCATGTAAATGGCCATGCTATAAAAGACAGCAAGAAGAAAGTACAGTGACTGATATTGATACAGCCTCCAGTTACCCCAATGGGCTGATGAAAGAACTTTTCTTCATCAACCCCATCCCTTTCCAATTAGACAGGAAATGTGCGCTTTAATTTTTACATTTGGGCACAGGGCCGATAGAACATGTATGCTAATAACCGATGCAACTTATCGGGCCACTTGTTGACTGACATTTTCCAGCATCTGAACAATGGATTTTTCAGGTCTTTTAGGTTATGGTGAATATGTGATATTTATGTAGACATGGGTGCATACTTGCCAACCATCTCAATAATAATCTAGACATTTTAGCCCAAACCCTCTACCGAGGAACATCCCCAATCCCCCTGATAGGGCCCATTTTGCGACAGAATTTAAATGAGCATTGTCCCTTACATTCAATCTGTATTCTTGGAGAGTTGGCAAGTTAGCATAGGTGACATGTTAGAACTCTGCACAGCTTCAACCTTTTTATGTTTTTTTTTTTTATAAAACAATACACAATGCCATAAAATTGCATCAAGATGTTGCAAAGTGTACTGTGCTGGATGGCATTTTTATAAGTGCCAGGTGTCTACTTTCAAATATGTATCAGTATGGGGCAAAAAAAATATATAAATCTATTTTATTTAGATTTTATAATGCAAGTTTTTTCTGTATATCAAAAGTGTGAAAATTGTCCAGTTGCTGGGATGGTTTAACGGTGATCATTAAAGGTTTCTTTAGTCTCTTCTGTTATGATGCAAACACATGAGGGTCTGACCCCATGGCCATGCAAGTGTGCCAGTACCACCTGATAGAACTCTCATGTGTCTGCACCCTTAAAGTGAGATACCCTCGATTGACAGCCACATTCCAGATCTAGATTGATCGGGCACAGATTGTGGAGATAATAGTCCTGATGTTTGACTCGCTTTGTCTTTACTAATTGCTGATAATCAGTGACCATTATTATTGGTATTTTACATGATTACTATTTACTGCTCAAGATCCCCATAGTCTACAAGATAAAGTGTAGCAGAGTGAAAGCCCCAACAGTAACTACCTTATCATATTCCTGGGGATATCTCATCTGGTTTTGAATAACACAAGACTTGCAGTTTTTATTAGTATGAATAAAGCATACCTTTTGCCCAAGGAAAAGACTTTTGGTGGAAAGGATTGTGAATCCATCTGCTGGGGACCCTTCTGTTGTGCTGTCTGCACTTGCTGATTTGCTGATTTCTTGCTTCTTCTGAAAACATACACAAATACAAACAGCATATTAGCTGCACATACTATCACAGACCCTATCGGACCCCCCAATTAATCTATAGCATAGAGTTGTTTCAGCACTGTGGCCTCTTCCCTGTTTTACCTGCACAACAGCGCTACTGGCCACCTGGGTAAGCACAAAACAGAAACTTACCCTATTTACTTGCATGAACAGAGGTTGGCTTAGCACTGTTGTGCGGGGCCACGATGCACACAGTGAAAGATAATTTGGTGCACCTTGATAGACATATTAGACACTGTTGTCTAACTTTATACCACCTATTGATTGTCAATATTTGGTGCAAAATGCTTGTGGAAAGCTTGGCACACACTCCTTTATTACACACTCTGCCACTTGGGTGAACCACAAAAAAGGTCTTAAGGGGTATTCCCATCTTACCAATCACCTTTAAATATTGTAAATATTGTTACTAAAAACATTCATCTCAAAGATTCAGCAGGTTACCTATCCTGCTTTTTTATAGATGGATTCCTAGGATACTGATTACCTATCCGATGTAGCAGTGGAGTTAAGCCTTGTGAAATAACCCTAAGCTATGTCTTATCAACAGCAGGAGGATGGGTGTGCGCACCTCTTAGTGCCTGCTCTTATCTGTTAATGAAGGCCACAGACAGAGGTGAATACACTTTGGGCCACATGTATGAAAACTGACTAGGTCTAAAACTCACTTTGTTGCCCATAGCAACCAATCAGAGCACTCTTTTCCTTTCATTTAGTGTTCTGGAAAAATGAAAGGGGCGCAGTGACTGGTTGCTATGGGCAACAAAGTGAGTTTTAGACCTACACAGTTTTCATACATGTGATCCTTTGTGCTGTCCTGTTAGTACTGCAGAGCATGTAGCTGCAATGGCTGCTGTAGTTTCTACAGCAACATCTGCGCGCATTGAGTAAACTGGGCCTTGAAATATATTTTATTAACAGATAATAGTATAACCTTAAAATTATAATATTATGTTCTCTCATGCCAGCATTAGGATACATTTGGCCCATCTTAAGACTGCCTATTATAAATTAACGCTAAGTAATGCATTCGTAAATGTTCCCTGTATTACAGTGCACAATATAGGAACACTATGCAATTTATTATGAAATCTTGTGCCCGTTTTTGTGACGTCATCCACACAAAGGGTAGAAAGGCTCACTATATCAGTATCAAAAATGGAAAACCCCAAATCATTGTGCTTTACTACAATTCATAGAAGCAAATAAAACTTGCTGATAAAGAAGACCCATCACCTGTCCTGCCAGGTCTGTTTAAGTAAAAGCATTCACTCCCCATGAAATGATAAAGCTAGAAAAACATTTGTATGTCTTGTACAGTTCCTCTGTTATTGCGCCTGGAATTGTATGAACAAATTGATAATTGGGTTTTACTGTTCACTTTTTCAATAAAGAATGAGTCCACACAGTGACAGTAACCAATTAACACTGTCAGAATTTGAAGGGATGCCCTCTCCTGATGTGGCTAATCTTATTCATACATTTCCAGGAAAAACAATGAAGGAAATGCACATTACAGAGTTCTAGGAAAACAGGTCTCAGAACTTTGAAATAATAGGGAAAAGCAAACAATTACAAAATGCTGACAGGACCTCCTAGGTAAGTGCACCACACAATAGCCTCCATTCTGCTGCTTAGGACAAAGTAAATACTCTTAGTACGGCAAGTAACGTACCTTGGATTTCCTCATCCCCTTTTTGGCACCTGGCTTCTTTGCCGTAGGCTTTTTTGGTGAAGTGGTTTTGGCTTTCTTTGCTGGTGGTGGTGTGATAATTGCTTCCAGTTTCCCTTTGGTTCCCCGCTTCTTTGCCAGCAGTTCAGGATGAATATTTGGTAATACACCACCACTTGCTATTGTGACACCTTTTAGCAACTAAAATCACATTTAAAATCAAATAAGATTAGATTTTATCTTTGTTAAGTAAATTAGAATATATACTTTTTCTTTGTTAAAACTGATCTACTTTTGTCAAAAAAATATGGTGGAAAAGAAATTGCTCCTTAAATTCTACTCATGCTCAGGGGTAGTGTAAGAAATAAGGTGTAGAGCGTCTCTCCCACTCCAAAATGATGCAAATGTGAGATCCATGTTCATGTTAAGGGGTTTGTTTCACCATGCTGTTTTACAGAGTCACAGGCAGCTTCAGATTAACACTGCCTCATGAGGCTATGGGTGGTTCTATAGGAGTAATTAGCATATTTAGCTGCTCTGTAACTAAGACATTAAAAAGACATAAGTGCAAAAGATTTAATCTGTGAAAAAAAGCTATAAGTGCTCCGAGGAGTGAACACAACTGCTTATCTGTAAACAAAAAAAAAATAATAATAATAATCTTGTTAGAGATAAAGTCTCTGCTCCCCTTTCCCAACCATGGTGATGTTAATCCCTGCTCTCTGTCTAATCAGGAAGAGAGAGCAGGAAGGTTATTTAGAGACACTTGTGTGCACTCCAAGCAGATAAAATCTCTCTTAACTCCTGACCAAGGCAAAGTCAGAAGACAAATGTATTTAGTAAAAGTAGTCTTCATTTATCGTTCACTATGGCTCTTGGAAGGCGGGGAGAAAAAAAATGAAGAGCACAAAATGACCATGCGGCTGGAAGTGTTTGAAGGGGTTTTCTTACAACAAATTTTCGCTTTTCACATGTAATTGAAAATTGTTTCTAAATACATTGGTCTTTTGATTTTACCATGGTCAGGAGATCTTATCTGTTCTGAGTGCACACAAGTGTCTCTATCGCCTTTCCTGATCAGACAGAGAGCAGGGAGTGAAGACACCATAGTTGGAGCTCACTCCAGAGCAGAGATTTTATCTCTAACACGTTTAGATCACCTGATTGACAATGGTTTTCACTCCTTCTGAACATTTTGAGTCTTCTTCCACCAGTCTGCATTATGATCCAAGTTACAGTATTACACTACATAGGTTAATATGCATAATTTTAGCTGCAGTCACATTACTTATCACTTAAAACATTTTTTTTTACCACTTATGATTGTCATAAGATGCAGATAATTCTATTGCACTAAAGACTGTCATGTGGAGAGCCCCTCTAGATTTAGTACTAAAGCTCATAGTATTTTAATGCTTTTGAAATGCTCAGCAGGTCCATTTTGTGCATCAGTTATGACTTTGTACCAAACAGATGACAATGTAAATCTTCATCTTGAAATAAGGTTAATATACAAGTCTACGGTGAAAGCAGACACTCTACAACGACCATGAAATGTAATTTTTTTTTTATTAAGTTATGTTATTTATAACCCTACAACATGGTTTCTAAAATGTTGAGCTATTAATTAACATTACATATTTTATTAACATATCACTAAAAGGCTGCAGGATATTTTTTGACATTAAATATTTTATTAATATGACTAAAAGGCTACAGAATTTAAAAAAAAGTGGGTTGATAAATAATACAATGTCGCCATCTAGTGTTCCTTAGTCATTTAAACTGTATATTTCCATCTGGCAAAGTCATAGTATAATGTTAGGAAATGTCTTCACTTTATAATCAGTGGGAGTCTGACATCTTGGGGCCACACCAATCCGGAGACAAAGCGCTGGTTAAATGTAGCTTTTCCTGTACAGCAACACGTCCAGATGTCCGGCTATGCTGAAAACTACATTTGGCCCTATTCACTTAAGTGGAGCCATGCTGCAGTTCCCTGTACAGCAAGTGGCTGGGGCAATGCTGTGGAGAGGAAAAACACTGAAGAAAACACAACACTGTAGCAGTGGATAGGTTCATTTTCAGGATCTTTAGTGGTTACAAAACCCTACCAATCAAAGTGATGGTATACTCTACCAATATACTATTATTTCTTTAAAGGGGTTGTCTCACTACAGGGATTGCTTTTTATGTTAAAGATCTTGCAAAAACAAGTCACTTTGCAATATATGTCTATTAACAGTGTCCTACCTATTCGGAGATATCCCCTCTTGTATGGGCTGCATCAGCTTCTCAGGTCGCTATAGCTACAGACCTGTTTGAGCTATTCTGATGGGCTGCCAGCACTGGTTGCTATAGCTACAGACCTGGCTTCTACTGCAGCCTAGTAGAAGCCAGTAAACATGCCCTGAATTCAAAATGAAACCAAGAAAACAAGACCGAGATCAGATGAATCAATGTAGTGAGACAACCCCTTTAATCCCTTCCCGTGGCGGCCTGTTTCTTGTTTCATAATCTCCAAAAAATTGGGAATTTCGCAAGAGAACAAAGAGTGACTTTTGATCACTATATTTACTATTTTGCCAAAGGCAAACTTAAACTCTATCAGTTCTCTGTCCGTTAAACACTAAAACGTAACTGTTATTATATCTAACTCTTAACCTCTATACACACTATTTAAAAACCTGATCTCTAACCTCATCATTTAACTCTTTTTGCTTCTGAGAGAGGGAATAACTCCCTTTCTATTATCAAGTCTGGCGGAACCCCACCTACTAACGGGGGAGCCATATCTATAGCAAAGTACTAGCTTCAGTAAGGGATCCCAAGCCAACTACTTGGGCAGTCGTCCCTAATCTCATAGACACAGAACAAATAAGGCCCCCTTGTGACACCGTCTGCAGCAGGTGACACTTGTAGACAGAGGTGAGAGATCACAATTTAAAACGTCATATCTGACCTCGCCGACATGTTTCGCCAGCTAACCTGGCTTTATCAAGGCTTAGAGGTCCGATCACATGTGGTCTGAGCTCACTTCCTTTTATATCATGTTAGGTAAACACCCCGTTCAGGTGCTCACCCATTAGCCATCAGAGAATCCACATAAAGCCCACTCCCCCTTCCGCGCGCACACTCATAACATGTCCTGCTAAAGCTGCCACCATGCTCTCATGAGCCAACAACCTTCAGTCAAATTTGCCATTTCCATAACGGGCTTGCGCCCCATCTCACCGCACCGCCCGTGCCAATGCACTGCACCAACAAACACCTCAGCCCTGACTGTGATGGGCTTCCGTCTCACTTCTCTCATATTATTGCAACTGCGTGCCTCACCTAGAATGAATTAAGCAGACTAGGTGTCACATTACACAGCACACTGCCATCTTTATCAATTCCCATAAGCCCCTTCTCTTCAATATCTAATATGCATATTCATTGGGAATATAAACTCCACTGTCATATTATCTTCCCATAAAGCACTTCTCCTATATATGTAATATGCATATTCATTCCAATAGAGCTGCAGGCCCCATTAAATCCATGTTCCACTGCATTGTATAGTATTGTCTCAAGACTATATTCATAAACCACTTCTCTTTTACATGTAATATTCATATTCATTTTAATAATACTGTAGGCTCTATGGCTAGCCCTCCCTCCCTCAAACTGTGGGAGGGAGGGACTGTGGGAGGGTGGGAGGGCTAGCCATAGAGCCTACAGTATTATTAAAATGAATATGAATATTACATGTAAAAGAGAAGTGGTTTATGGAGATGGCGAATATGGGCTAGCACCATATTTGCGAGAGGTTTGTTTTTTTAAGGTGTTCAATCTTGTGTAAAAATGATGTGTTATCAGTATTCTACAGGTTGATACGCATCCACCAGTACCAAACATGTAAACTGACAGCGCCTAACAGACCCCATTCACTACAATGGGATTTGTCGGGTTTCTGGTGTGGTGTCCGTCATTTTATTGGAAATAAAATAGTACAATATGCTGTGCTATTTTTCCAATATTCCCAAAGGAATCTGTGACAGAGGTTCTGAAAAGATCCTCTAATGTGGATATAAAGAGTGCCTAAAATAGACCAAGATGAGAACAATCCCACATAAAAAAAACAAACATTATATATATATATATATATATATATATATATATATAATATATATATATATATATATATATATATATAGTTATTTTTCGAACATATCCTGATGAACACAATGGAAAACTTTTAAAGGGTTATTCCCATTTCAGTGATTACCTTTAAACATGTAGGCAAAGGTGAATAAAGACTATTACCAGATGCATCGCAGTTCTGAGCTGGCTTCTCTTCAGAGTTAATGCACAACTTCTCAAATGCTACTTTACACAAGCTTCCCTAGTTACCTCCTATAGACTGCAGTGGTTAGGATGGTGATGTCACTCCTTGATTTATTCCTTATCTGAAAAAGGGGAGCTTGTATACATTACTTACTGACAAGCTTTAACCCTTGTGCACTGAAGTTTACAAACCTCCGGCACCCATGTCATAAGGGTATGTTCACACGCCGTTTGTCAAATACGTATTTGGGTACCTTTTAAGTACCGAAAAACAGACTCCAATCTGTATTTAACAATGTTCAAGTGTGATTACATTGATTTCAATGTAAAATACGTATCGTCATTAAGACGATATGTGTTTTACAAATGTTTTTGCATTGCGTTAAACGGATGCGTTCACAGATCAATTTTTGATCTGTTTAACGCTTTGAAAAAGCAATAGAAACTATAGGGATTTGTTTTTGCAGTCCAGATAATGTATCTAAATACGTGCTACACTTTGTGGAACGTTTTTGAATGTGTTTGATGCAAAAACGTATCCAAGACGCCATCTACACATAACCTAACAGTATCATCTAGGAACAGCAAAGAGGATATGCCAATTAATGCTATAGAACCACTCACTGCCTTTCCAGTAAGTGGGGAACAGCAGGTATAGAAGATGGACACGGCACCCGGTTCAGGAATAAACTTCTTCCTGAAGCCGAGGATATTATTAAAATAAAAGTTTTTATTCCAATAAAAAATGTGGTGAAAAGAGTGCTAAACCTTCAACACTATAACACACAATATAACGCGTTTCACGCCTGTACCGGCGCTTCCTCAGATATAAGTGTTACATCTAACCAGTAAGTGTGAGCCTGAAGCTCTGAAAACAGCATGGTGAGGAACCCCATCAACTTCCTAAGGACTTGGCTATTTTAAGACTGCATTTGATCATTTCTGCCCTCCAAGAACATTATTTCACAAACATAACCATATTAGGGCTTGTTTTTGGTTTTCCAATGCATGCAGTATATTGGAAGGCCCTCCCCCTCTCAAAAACAAAAAAAATTCTTGTGGGACAAAACTGGAAAAAAAAACAATTGCGCTAATTTTTAAATAGATTCATTTTTAAGGAGTTAACTGCAAAGCATAAATGACACATTGTCTTCTGCAGGCTGGTTCAACTTTGGTGATACCATGTTTATGTAGCTGTTATGACTTAACTACTCTTAAAATAAACGAAAAAACTTTGTTTTTTTAGCAATATTAACTAAGACCAATAAATGTTTTCACCGTTGGAGCTGTGTGAAGGCTAATTTTTTTAAGAGGTGTAGTGTTTATTACAACCAAAAAACTTCTGGCATTGATCATATTTTTATATGGCGTTAACCCTGCATGATAAATAACATGACACGCCAACTACGTTAATGTTTTTCTGCCGTTTACATTTTACATATATTTGATAAATGGGGTATTCTCGTTTCATTTATTAGCTTTAGATACATAGGCAAAGACAAATAAAGATTACTACCAAATACATTGCTGTTCTGAGTTTGATTCATTTGTTTTAGAGCAGATCTTATCTCCTGCTTGTGTACACAAGCTTCCCTAGGTTACTGACCACCTCTCCCTGCTCTAGCAGGCCTGGGCGGAATGGTGATTTCACTCCCTGCTGTGTCTTATTGACAGCACAGGAGTTTATCTTTCTGACAAATTTTAACCTTTTAGATCTCTGTAGCCTTCTGCCCTGCTCTTAATTCTCCTCCATTACCAATATCCCTGCAAGGCTCAACTAGGAATAGCAGACAACATATGCCAATCACTGCTGTAGAACCACCCATGGCTTGAACAGGAAGTGAGAGCCTGAAGATGGCCATAAAGAGCAGGTTCTGTGAAATAGCCAGATGGGAAAAATCGTTTACTTTTTTAATAGGAATTTTTTTGCAATAAAATGTAATTTCCCAAGGGAAACTCAACATGCAATCTTCTGATTGCTTCTAGTATGTACTGCAGTATATAGTCAATTCAGTGAGCTCCTCAGATCCCAGTAACCAACTGTGGGGTGCAAGCTGCAAATAACAGCCAGCAACCACTGTACTCGACACCTGAGCTGTCTCCATACCCTTTAACTCTGTTATACAGCAAATGTAAAGTCTGGGGCATCAAGGGGTTAAAATCATCTACTATGGTGTGTGATATCAGAAAAGAAAAGCAGGAAAGCAGAAAAGTATTGAATCTTATGGATGGTACATAAAGTTGTATCATTAATCAAAAACACATCTAATAAGCACAGCGTTATTTAAAGGGGTAGTCCAGTTTCGGCAAATACTCTCCACCGGCTGCTTGTTGCTAAATAAGGTCTGGCCCTGCATGTGAATGAGGAGGGTGGCGCTTCTAGGGGAGTTCTGAGTGTAGCCGAGTGTGTGTGCTCAGCTATACACAGAACTTCCATAGAAGAGAATGAGGAGGATGGCGGGGCTGGACCGCACTTAGCAACAAGTGGCCAGCAAAGAGGATTTGCTGAAACGGGACTACCCCTTTAAGGTGCATGTAATTATTCCAGTATCTTTTATTAACAGTTTTTTCATGGTGATAGGAACACAACAACAATTCTGCTGTTGTTTTTTTAACTAGTTTACTGTGAAGTATAAATAATGTGTTCACTTTATTCCATTCATCATTAGGATTAGGAGTGAAGTAAATATGCAGAATATATTTTCTACTGTAGAAGCTTTGCATCATAAAAACCTGTTACATGGATAAAATACCTGTGTATAGTACATTGAGAGCAATTTTTCCATTAACGTAGACAAACGATGGCTTGTTGTATGCAGACCGATGTAGTTTTTGTAGTATATTGCAAGCACACTGATAAGCAATGTGTGTGTATATATATATATATATATATATATATATATATATATATATATATATATATAAAATCAGTGTTATATATTGCTTATCATTGTGCTTGCAATATACTACAAAACACTACAAATACTACTAAAACTACATCTCAGTCTGCATACAAAAAGCCATCGTTTGTCTGCGTTAATGGAAAAATTGCTCTCAATGAACTATACACAGGTATTTTATCCATGTAACAGGTTTTTATGATGCAAAGCTTCTACAGTAGAAAATATATTCTGCATATTTACTTCTCTCCTAATACTTCATAGTAAACTAGTTAAAAAAACAACAGCAGAATTGTTGTTGTGTTCCTATCACCACGAAAAAACAGTTAATAAAAGATACTGGAACGAACACGAACACACACACACACACGAACGAACACACACACGAACACATTAAATGAATCAGAAATGCACTCCATACAGTACATTGTTAATGTGGTAAATGACTATTCTAGCTGCAAACAGGCTCTAACCAGAGTAGAAAGAGAAGTGGAAGGCCTCGCTGCACAACTGAGCAGCAAGAAAAGTACATTAGAGTCTCTAGTTTGAGAAATCGACGCCTCACAGGTCCTCAACTGGCAACTTCATTAAATAGTACCCGCAAAACGCCAGTGTCAACGTCTACAGTGAAGAGGCGAGGGATGCTGGCCTTCAGGGCAGAGTGGCAAAGGAAAAGCCATATCTGAGACTAGCCAATAAAAGGAAAAGATTAATATGGGCTAAAGAACACAGACATTGGACAGAGGAAGATTGGAAAAAAGGGTTATGGACAGACGAGTCGAAGTTTGAGGTGTTTGGATCACACAGAAGAACATTTGTGTGATGCATAACAACTGAAAAGATGCTGGAAGAGTGCCTCACGCCATCTGTCAAGCATGGTGGAGGTAATGTGATGGTCTGGAGTTGCTTTGTTGCTGGTAAAGTGGGAGATTTGTACAAGGTAAAAGGGATTATGAATAAGGAAGTCTATCACTCCATTTTGCAACGCCATTCCATACCCTGTGGACAGCGCTTGATTGGAGCCAATTTCATCCTGCAACAGGTCAATGACCCAAAAGCACAGCTCCAAATTATGCAAGAGCTATTTAGGGAAGAAGCAGACAGCTGGTATTCTATCTGTAATAGAGTGGCCAGCGCAGTCACCAGATCTCAACCCCATTGAGTTGTTGTGGGAGCAGCTTGAACGTATGGTACGCAAAAAGTGTCCATCAAGCCAATCCAACTTGTGAGAGGGACTTCTGGAAGCATGGGGAAATTTCTAAAGATTACCTCTGCAAAAAAAAACCAGCTGCAAAGGGAGCATTCTTTGACGAAAGTTTGAAGTAGAAAATTATTATTTCAAATAACCTTGTCAATGTCTGGACTATATTTCTATTCATTTTGCAACTAATATGATAAATAAAAGTATGACTTTTCAGGGAGAACACAAAATTGTCTGGGTGACCCCAAACTTTTGAACGGTAATATTAATATAAATATATATATATACACACACACACACACACTTACATACCCTGCAGTGTCTTCTATTTATCTACACAGCAATAATTTCCATTACATGCATGATCCATATGAGCCATGTGCCACATGTAGCGGTTTCAATATTCTACAGCTAGCGCTCCTATCTGAAGCATGGACCCTGCAGCTTAAAAGTAAGAGTTCCTATGAGGCAATTTTTGCCCTGATGTAGGAGCAATCACAGATGTTGTATTTTCACTAAAGAAGTCTATTAAAAATTGTTGGTGCAATGGATCGTGCATATAATGGAAATTATTACTGGATTTATCTATGAACGATGTGGATGCTGTGTGGATAAATTGTTGTTACATATATATGTAGTTTTCACTGACATAATTTGTTTTATATATTTATCTCTCACAAAAAGTTAGGGATATTTGGCTTTTGGTTCAATTTTCAGGAAGAACATAAAATTTGAACATGTCCAACTGTTCAATTTTTCAATACTTTTTGCACAAGCTGATCTCTGAGGAGCTTAATGGCATTGTAAGGACCCCGGCTGACATTATTATGCAGTAGCATACCATATTTGTGTCTCTCTCCTTCTGCCAAGCTATGTAACTTGCTATTGACATTAGCAGGAGCTAAATGTCCGTCAATCGGAGCTTTTAATATTCTGCCTGCTACCTAGTGCAGCTGAATATCACTCAGTGATAGCATGTGAATGTACCTGTATGTCCTCACCTCTTAACCTGCTGTACCCTTAAACATATATGCAGTCCAAATCTGCTGTGGAGTGAAACCATAAATACCTTGGCAGTTACTCACCTGATTCAATTCTTCATCATTTGCTATGGCAAGAAGAATGTGCCTGGGTGTGACTCTTCCCTTTTTATTATCTCTGGCAGCATTGCCAGCCAATTCCAGTATTTCCGCTGAAACAAAGACAATATATAAGAGTCTTCTGGAGTATAGAGCCATCAACAAGTAGAAGGTCTTGTTCTAACAGACCCATGCCAATGACTATTACATGGACAGCCATTCATTCGTATAGTTGACATGAAATACTATGGGCGAACTTAGGATGGCATTTTTATGCCAGTCTAAAGCTATGTTCACATCATGTTTGGGGCAGGTGTCTATGAAGTATCCCGACAGATACTGCTGTAAGGTGGGGGTGGAAACATGGGAAAAAATAAGGCAAACGTGGTCTTTATTGGACTACATTTTCCCTATATTTTGCATTTGTATATACTTTATGTGCCGTACAAATCTTTTAGGAAATGTGATCTGTGAATCTGAACTGTTGTACACCATAAATCAGTCATACATGGCTCGATAAAGAGGTATGTATAGGATATTCATAAATGTTTGATAGGTGTGGATCCCAGCTCTGGGACCCGAACCTACCAAAAAAAAAACGAGCCCCGAAACATTTCTGTTTTGAATAAAAGCCCCCATCAACATTAACATTAGGTATTGTGCAGGACAAGTTCTATTTTTTGGTAGGTTTAGTTCATTGGCAAGCCAAACTACATTTTTTGTGGTGTGGGAAAAAAAATCTATGTTTTCTAGGTCTCATTTTTATGGCGATCATCATGCAATAAGTGGCATGATAACTTTATTCTGTAGATCAGTACAGTTCCAAACCAAATTTATAACATTTACATTATGTTTTATTACTGTAATTTTGCTTATTTTATTTGGAGACCAATACCTTTCTATTTTTCCATCAACTGAACTGTAAGAGGGCTTGATTCTTGCCAGGCAAGCTGGTGTCCATACAACTTTCAGATCACTTTATTTAAATTTTCTGATGCAGGGCTGTTTTTTTTTTATGCTACTTACCATTTGGGTTAAATAAGATTATAACTTAATAGAATAGACTTTAACGAATGTGACAATACCAATTATGTTAAATTTTTTAAATATATACAGTAAATAAGCTATGAGCAGTCTTGCTTTTAGTATTTTCAAAAACCTTTTTTTTTACAATAATTTCGAACATCACCTGATCAATATAATGTGTTGTCTCACCAGTGATCTCCTACTTCACCATTTAGTGTCGATGATACAAGAGCAATGATGGTAAAAGAATATAAACGTCAAATTATTATGTACTGAAGAATACAAATGGATTGAAACATAAAGCAAACGCAGTACATGGGAGTCATGACTGATGTTGCTAATACAGGTAGTATTGTATGTAGTATAGACCATAATTCCCCTCTCACTAAAAACCTTGTTAGCAATGACAGATTGGAGAGCTTCAACAGAGGTGATAAGAAAGCATGAGCTCCTCATTTCTTCTACCCTATACCGGTACCACTAAAGGGTTTGTCAACCATAAAATGTGTATATCATGAGAAATCACACAAACTTTTTTTTTTTCACATTCCAAAAAAAGAACAACAGTACAACATAAGAGGCATCAATAACACAGCAAGAGAACATATTCCACCATAGAGAGCGAACCTTATAGGAACATGAATCAAATCTGCAGCAACAAAAGGCAGAAAATCAAACATTGTTGAAAGGTAAATAGGGCTTGACTAAATCGCGACTGTTCCGATAAGTGGTTAGAGAGAAGGATATGTACTGAAAAAAACAACCACATTAGTGTCTATTGCCACAAATAGGGCAAGGTGGAAGGAACAATAAGAATTAATTGTGGTATTCTCTCCATCAGTCCCAGGTGAGTAAGAGGAAGGTTTGTTTTCTGTCTAGTAAGGAAGAATCTTGAGACTAGAGATAAATTAAAGGGGTTTTGCCAGGAAGTGCCTTATCTGCTAAGAAGCAAATGTAAACAAGCCACGCTGAGTTAAGAGAGAGAGAGAGACACAGCCAGAGCACAGAGCCTGCATAAGGGATCGTGTGAAATGTTCACTCAAATAATCTAACTACAACTAGTGGATTCTATATACAAAAGACAACACCTTTTCTCCACAGCAGCTTGAAAGCTTCTTCATGTTCTCTGTCATCAGATAAACCAGGGATCTACTCAGATAATCACACTACAACTATTGGATTCTGTATACAAATGACAACATATTTCTACCCGCTGCCTTGAAAGTTTCTTCAGCTCCCTTTCATCAGATAAGAAGTGTGCTCTGCGCAAGCCCGGCCAGCAGCTCATCAGGTCATATCTAATAGAAGCTTTTAAGTAACTAAGGGCAGGTAAGGCAGCCTGTACCATTTTGGAGGATCCCACGTCAACATTACATCGTGGCAAAACCCCTTTAAGTCTAGATATAAGTTTCATCAATTGCCAAAACCTGGAAACAATTATAACAAAACCAAGGAGATAGGGTGCCAGTCGATGTCAGCAATCCGCCGCCGTGTCATAGATCATCTGGTCGATCGCAGATCTATATCATTTTTTTTTTATTATTATTGAGTAGAGCGGTAATCATTAGCCTTGCAGAAGATGAGCCAATCTCCCCAAGTCCTGTAGAAAGATTCTGAGTCCCTAAGTGATTTGCTGCGTATTTCCTCCCACCCACAGATTTTATGGATTTCTTTAAACCAGTCCGTAACAGAGGGACTGACTGAGGAGCGCCAAAGGGATCACTGCCTTGGCAGCATTTAATAGTACTGTAACTAGGTGGCTTTTTGCGGAGCGAATAGGGCACTGGACTGCAAATAGAAGCAAGACCGCTGGATCATTATCCAGTCTGTCCCCAGTTATCATACGAATAATGTCGATGACCTTAAGCCTAAAAGGCTGTAAATCCGGGCCCTGCACCAAATGTGTAGCATCGCCCCTTCTTCTAAGTGACATCGCCAGCATTGGTTGGAGACAGCGGGAAACAGAGTGTGCAAAAGTGACGGAACCCTATACCATCTGGTAACAATTTTTATAAGTCAGTTCTTGCACCCTCACTGAGACAGAGGACTTGTGTGTCAGGGTAAATATCCTGTCCCATTCCTCGCTTGAAAAAATCTCTAGAGAGTTCGCTCTCCCACGCCCTCTGGAATGCCAGCTTGGTAGGGTCCCCCACATTCATCAGGAGTCCATGAATCTTTGAGAGCAAATGTCTAGTATGTGTTTTTTGCAGACACCAGCTCTCAAAGATAGAAGTCCTCCTGGATAAAGAAAAAGTAGAACAAATGCTACGCAGCTGATAATAAAACAGTCTGGAAAAGTGCGGTCCCCCAGAGTCCGCAACCAAATCCAAGTAGGACTTAATCTGTATACACATCCTTCATGATCACAAAGCCCCTGTCCCTGCCTAAACCAAGATTCTCAACGTGTCCGGTAAGCCCGGGTTGCCCGTAAAAGGAGTAAGTGGACCTCCCGGTTTAATGATGTGCATCGAAGAAGGGTACGATCTAGAGATAAGGACTACATTTTGAGCAATCAGGGGGACAAGGCAGGGAGTTTTTTTAGGCAGCCATGCCGGTGTCGGCCAAGGCAGAGCTGCAGTAGAGTAATTATACATCGCGGCTTCAGGTTGGACCCAAAGTTTGGTGTCTGTCTGATGAAAGCAATCCAGTACCCGTACCGCCACCACTGCCAAATAATAAGTTAGAAAGTTTGGGAGAGACAGTCCTCCCTCAGACTTTGGTTTCATTAGAGTGGATTTTGAGAGTCTCGGGTGCTTCTGTGCCCATACAAATCGAATAATGTATTGGTGTAGGGAGTGGAAAAAATACTTAGGGAGTAAGATCAGGATCATCTGAAATAAATAGAGCAATTGGGGTAGAACATTCATCTTCAAGATATTGACCCGACCTATCCACGAGAAATACTTTTTGTCCCACCTGGTAGATCCATTTAAATAAGATGAAATAGGGGAGCGAAGTTTAGATCATAGATTTTATTTAGACCCGCGGGAATGTGGATACCCAGATATTTGATAGAGGAAGCAGCCCAAGAAAAAGAGTAATGCTCTCCAAGTTGGGCGACTATTTGTGGGGACAAGGTGAGGTTTAAGGCTATGTTCACAGCTTATTATGGGACATATTTCAGTCCGTATTTCGAGCAGTACGGCGCGAATTACGGACTGAAATACATCCCCGACATTACGGTAATCCACAGTTCTCATAGAGAGCTATGGATTACGAAGTGACATGCTACTTATTCACGGCGTATACACGCCGTGGAGAAAGCATGTCTATGGGGCCAGCTAGATGCCGGCCCCCCCACTCCCACCGCGCCCCCACGGCATAATTGCGGGGCGAAATACGTCCCGCAATTAAGCCATGTAAACTTAGCTTAATGCTACGCTTTTAGACATATTAACTTTATGATTGCTGAGAGAGCCGAATTTATGTAACACCTGGAGTATCACGGGGAGAGAGGTAAGGGGTTCGGTGATGTATAAAAGGAGATCGTCTGCAAACGCAGAACACTTAGCATGAATGCCGCCGCATCTGATCCCTTGGATTAAATCATGTGCCCAAATATCTTGAAGAAGATGTTCCATTATTAGGGCATATAGAAGCGGGGAAAGAGGACACCCCTCCTGGTACCATTGCATATGGGGAAAGAGGCAGAAAGAGCTCCGTTGACTTGGATCTGTGCTTGAGGAGAGCTATATAACGCTAATATCTTAGATAAAAGGAACGGTCCTAATCCAAGCGCAGAGAGAACCCCCGAAAGAAAAGCCCAGTCAAAAGCTTTCTCCGCATCAAGGGAAAGCAACATGCAAGGAATCTTAGACTGGTGCACATAGTTAGAGTGAAAGTCTTCAGGGTATTTTTCCCTGGCCTCTCTCATTGGGACGAATCCCACCTGATCCAGATGTATCAAGCTGCCTAGCAGCAGGTTCAACCTGAGCACAACAATTTTGGTGAAACTTTTAGCATCTGTGTTAATAAGGGATATCGGTCTGTAACTTTGACAAAGGGCCGGGTCTCGACCCTCCTTAGGGATTACCATGATATGAGCTTTAAGAGAGTCAGGGTAAACGGAGAGGTACTAGAAACCGAGTTAAAAGGCAAATAGAAGTGGTGGAGTAAGGTCCTCCTTTAATATCTTATAAAATTTGTCTGTATAGCCATTCGGGCCAGGGCCTTTACCTACAGCAAGTGATTCTATAGCATCTTGTAGTTCTGCTGGGGAGAAGGGTTTCTCTAAGAACGCTACTACCTCCTGAGAAAGGGGAGGGAGGGACGTCTTCTGGAGGTAATCCTTTAGAGACTTGTTATGCTCGTCGGGAGCATTTGATGAGTTCACAGAGGGCAAATTATAGAGGTTTGAATAATATTCGTGGAAGGCAGATAAAATGTCATCAGTCAGAAATGACATTTGCCCACCTGATGAATTAATCTGGGATAAAAAGAGCAGCTCTCTTCTCTCTCAATGCTCGAGCAAGGTATCTACCAGGTTTGTTACTCCACTCATAGATGGATGTCGCACAGACTTGTCAATAATGCTTTTGTTTGCATTCCATTAGCATGAGAATTTCCTGTCGCAGACAGACCAGCTCTCTAAGATCTGCTTCAGCACCCGACATTTTATGCGATAACTCAGCGGATCTAAGCTCTGACAGTAAAGACTGAAGTTTATAAGCCAACGCACGCTTCAAATGAGCCCCATGTTTTATCAGCACCCCTCGCAGGACACACTTCTTCTCCTCCCAACGAATCTGGGGTGAGGTGACATCAGACTCGTGAGTAATCTGAAACTCTTGGACAGTGGATTGGAGCTCGTGAAGGCAAAGTGCATCCTGCAAGAGAGATTCATTCAGCTTCTAGACAAATGGAGGACGTCTGAAATGTGGCAGATCTAGAATGCAGTGGATTGGTGCATGATCAGAGTTGAGTATGGAATCTATCCTGGTGTCGAACATATGCGGGAGAAGAGAGTGCTAAATAAGAATATAATCGATCCGGCTGTATGATTGATGGGGGTTCAAATAGAATGTATAATTTTTTTCCTCAGGGTGCATCACGCGCCAAGCATCCGACAGTTGCGTGTCGTGCAATAAACGCTTGAGCCTGTTGACTACCCTGTAGGGGACTGACGAACGGCCCATTGACAAATCTAGGAGGGGATGCAGGACCAAATTAAAGTCGAAACAGAGGACAATTTGCCCCTGGGCAACATTAGTCAGGTTATCCACAACTTTAGAAAAGAAGGTTAATTGTTTAGTGTTAGGTGCATATATATTTGCTATAGTATAAAGATGTCCCTGCATGTCGCATTTTACAAAAACAACCCTTGCTTCGGTGTCAGTGAATACATCTTAGACCTGCAGGGGAAGAGATTTGTGAATAAGTATAGCGACTCCTTTTGTTTTCTGCGAAGGGTTACTTCTGTAGTACCAGGCAGGGAAGTATCTGCTGTGCAGGAGTTGCGCAGGATCGTGCAACAGATGGGTCTCTTGAAGACACAGCATTTGAGCCTTCTGCTTGTGTAAGTGATATAAGATCTGCGACCTCCTTTTGGGAATCTTAAATCCTTGACATTAAGGGATGTGATCTTAAGGGAATACATTGAGAATATTTTTCGGAGATTGCATGAGATATACAGAAATTGAGAAAACACCCGGCAGGAGAGCCAACACCGACTGGCAGTCAAGGGGAGGTAGAAGGGGAAAACTTAACAGAAAAAACAAAACAAAAAGGCCTACGAAACGGAGGCCAGCAAAGCAAGTGCAGCAGACTAAAACCTGTGGCAGGCCAAAACAGAAGAATGGCCCATTGTACTGGGGAGAAAGTTTGGCCAACATGTGAGCACCACGGAAACATTGACAAAAGCATGTAACATCATAAGAGTTCCGTACTGCAGGAGTGCAACTCTGACCGTAGGAGACAGGATGTACAATCTAAGAGGTTACACAGATATTTAAACCTTGTTACTGTCTCAAAGTCATTGGAGGACTTATATGCGGACATTCAAACATCGCAGAGTAACATTCTAAGGACATGGGACTCCTTAGGGCAGAAAACAAAGACTAGTGAGAAATCAACGGTGGGCCTGTAGACAATGTAGAACCCTCTGAGATTCTCCTTCTTCAACCTGAGCGTTGAGTTTTGGGAGACCGAACATATGCCTGACGGCAGGCAGCCTGCTGTTGGACAGGAGCAGGAAACGTTGGATCTATGGCATTGGGCCAGTCCGGAATTTCCACCTAGGGCAAGTCCAGAGCAGTTAGAAAGACCCTAAGGTCCGCAGGAGAGCGAAGAGATACTATGGAGTCCCCATTTTTAACCTGAAGGGCAAACGGGAAGCCCCATCTATATAGAATACGTCTCTCTTGAAGGACAGCCAGTAAGGGTTTCAGCGCTGCTCGCATCCGCAACGTGCATCTTGAGAGATCAGGGTAGAGACCAACCTTTGAATCTTCATACATTACAGTTTGCATGAGTCGTGCTTTGTGCAGTATCTCCTCAACATTGTAATGATGAATTCTGCAAATGAGGTCTCGTGGACGCGAAGGATCCTGACATTAAGATCGAAGGGCCCTGTGCGCCCGATCAAACTCTATGACGGCGTCATCAGGTCGACCTAAGATGTGATTGAAGAGCTTGGTAAGTGTAGGAATCAGTTCCGATGTGCGCACTCTCTCAGGGAGACCCCCCCCAATCTAATATTGTTACGTCTATGCGATTTTCTAAATCGTATAATTGAGCTGCCAGGTTGTTTTGCCGTTCTTCTTGGGCTGCCACTGACGCTTGGAGGGTTTTAATAGTGAGATTTATAGAATTTTGCGCCGACTCAAGTTTTTGATACTTGCTCTGTAGGTCCTGAACTGTGGTCTGCACAGGTTGGAGCTCTCGTTGCCAAGTGGTGCGAAGGTCCCGACCAAGCTGCAGCATATCGCTCTGAGACGGTAAGAGCGAGAGTAGCGCCTGGAGCTCTGGGTGCGCCGGCAAGGCTCGGAGTGCGCCTTCAGGCGGGAGTATGGCTGTGATGGTCGCGGTATCTTCACTCCCCTGGGGGATCAAATCAGAAGGCCGTGCATTTGAAGTTGAAGATGGAGGGTTGGGGCTACTCTCCCATGTGGGGGAACCCGGATTTGAGTTCCAGTTAGCGCCTTGAAGGAGAGGAATCCTTTTATCGACCAATTGTGCGTTTGGGTCTTCTCTGCGCAGGGAATTCAGGGGAGCAGACCACTCCACCGATTGGGCGCTGGGCGCTGCAGAGGAGTAGGGTGAGTTCGTATTCCACCGTGAGCTAGATTGCTGCACCTTGACCTCCCCTGAATTTGGCAAGGGGGTGCCACCCTGAGGGCCAGCAAGTCCGCAGAGGTGAGCATCTGAATAGTTGTGATATGCTGCCAAAGCAGCTGCGGCACGATCTGAGCCCGGCACCCGGGTTAGGCTCCCAGTCATATAGGGATGTGCATCCCAGTAAGCCCCGGTTCACACGGCTTATTCAAGCCGTAATTGCGAGCCGGATTGAGCTCGCAATTCCGGCTTGAATAAGGGGCGGGGGCGCGGCCCGCCGGCCCCGTCTTGTGCCTGGATAATGTGCATGTCAGTTTCTCCCCGCCCGGCGGCTTCGCCGAGCGGGGAGGAGCGAGGGAATCCACTGTTCTCTATGAGAACGGTGGATTACCGTAATTACTGCGACGGATTGGCGCCGTACTGCAGCGCAAATCCGGCGCGTAGTATGGCGCCAATCCGCGGCCAAATAAGCAGTGTGAACGGCCCCTAACAGTTCACTGTAGAAGAGAGGAATCTCCTTGTGCAGCAGGCATGCTGTTTGAGGGGGGTGAAAGCCCTCAGTGGACTGCTGTGATGACATTGCAGTAGGGTTCGGAGAGGTGTTCTCCTAAATATGTAGAGGGTCAAAGGGGGGACTCTCCGCAGCCCAGTTTACCGAACAGTCTCCGGTTGTACCCCAGGGCATCCCCCCCGCATGTGTAGGATAGTGCTTCTGTGGCCCCCCGGTGTGCTGATCACCATAGAAAGTGCCAGAGGGACTAAGCGCTCGGCCAGAGAGTGATGAAGATCTCCCGCAACAGTGCTGTGTGGGGCACAGGAAGGAATCTCGGGCTGCTGTAATGGTGGCTGATCTCCATGCGGCCGCTCAAGATGGCTGCCGAGCGCGGCACAGTAAATAGTGGCCTGCCCCCTGGATGCACAGGGCTCCCCTGAGGGCTAGTGGCCATCTCTGATACCGAGTTCATCCCCGGGCTCAGGGAGAAAGTCCCGTTGTGTGCTCGCTTTCGGCTGCACAGAGGCCGTTAGCGGTACCTGTAGAGATTAGGAGTTCCAGTCCACAGAAGGGCTTTGGGCAGGCAGCGGGTCCGTCCCACGGGTCCCCGGTGAACAGAACCTTTCGGTGGTGCCGTCGATAGAGCTCCTGTTTGAGCAGCTTGCAGCGGTAGGCGCTGGGTATAGCTTCCCCTCCTCAGCAGGCAGCAGTCGCCCGAGTCTTCCGGCCGCAGCGTGCGTTCCAGGGAAGATGGTGCGGATGCCCGGCAGTGGAGGCCTTCTCCGTCCCAGTCCCGTTGTAAAAAAGTTTGAAATGGGGATATCCCCTAAGGAAGGGGTCTTTGTGATCTCGGGTGCCTTTTTCTGCCGCTTGGATCTCATTTTAGGCTCGTCCTCGCCGATTTAGACTGTATCCTGCACGGAGCTCAGCAACCGTGCTGCCTTCAACTCACATGGCAAGCCACGCGCCGTCACAAATTTCTAATATAAATTTATTAAACATTTTGGGCCACATGTATGAAAACTGTCTAGGACTAAAATTCACTTTGTTGCCCATAGCAACCAATCAGATTGCCCCTTTGATTTCATATAGTACTCTGGAGAAATCAAAGGAGCAATCTGATTGGTTGTAATGGACAACATAGTGAATTTTAGACCTAGACAGTTTTCATACATGTAGCCCTTTGGACATGCACCTTTTCATACCAATGCAGTTGGCCCTTATCTAGAAATAGAAAAATGGTTTAGCCCACATTCCTGTCCATAGTTATGGCTTCCATGGATTAACTGTATGGCCTAATCAGTCATGTAAGTTAGCAGCAGAGTCATATTACATCTATGTGGTAGCTGAATAGGAATAATTTATCTAGTTATTACAGCGACTTCTTTACTGTGTGTAGGTACTTGTATAACTGCTGTCTCTCCAGGGGATGCAAAATTGTTAATAAAGTTAACTTAAAAAAAATAAAGGAAAAAAAAGCTGAAAGATGAAATGAGAAGAACACGTGAGCAGCTTCTCCATAGACACTGACAGACATGATAAGAGGCTGCTGGAGGCAGCAATACTGAAGAAGTTCTGCTCCTCCATACACTACTGTTACCTGGATACCAGGGGTCACATGACCTGTGTGGTGGTCACATGATAAAACATTGCTGGAGGTTGTAATACTAGAGAAGTTCTGCTCCTCAATATCTCCTATTTACCTGGTTAGCGGGGGTCACATGACGTGTGGTGGTCACATGACCCATTTGTTCATACAAATACTCCATGGCAGCCATTACTATGAATAGAAATGTGGTATGTACCATTTTACTTTTTCTAGGTGGGGGCTTACTGCATTGGTAACACAGAGGTAACAGCATTAGAATTTTTAATACCTGTATATTAGAAAATTGTATGATACATAAAAACATTATAAAGTGGACAACCCCTTTAACCCTTTATCGACCTTGGACGTATGCATACATCCAGGTCATCTGGGAGTTCATACACCTGGACGTATGCATACATCCTGAGGATCCCGCGAACTCTAAAACAGAGTTCGCACGATCGCTGTGGTATGTCAGCTATATATTACAGCTGACATCGCGCAGCATCGGCCCCCCACCCAGGAAGATCACTCCAGTGGGGAGGGGGCGATTAACCCCTTAGTTATCGCGAGTAGCATGGCCGGGCATGGTGATGAACAGTTGCTATAGAGACCAGTACACAGCAATAAGCTGTGTATTGATTTATATTGAATGAGTGATCTGAAGAGCACTCATTCAAATCCCCTATGGAGAAAAGTAAAAAAAAAAAATGTAAAATTAAACAAAAAATTTAAAAACCAGTAAAACACAAATCACAAAAAATAAAATAAAAACATGTACATCACCCTTTTCCCCTTTACAAATGCCAATCTCCCCAAAAAAGTTAAAAAATAAATAAAAGTACGCATATTTGGTATCGCCACGTGCACAAAAAACCTGCCCTACAAATATGTCATGTTAATTAACCCACATGGTGAACGGTGTAAAAAAAAAAAAAAAAGCAATCAAAGAATTGTGATTCTTTTGGTCATCCCGCAGCAGATAAAATGGAATAAAAAGCGATCAAAAACTCATATAAATGCCAAGGTTGTACCAATTAAAACATCGGTTCATCCCATAAAAAAAAAAAAAAAAAAAGCCCTTACATAGCTCTGTAGACGGAAAAATTAAAAAGTTATGGCTAGCAGAAGACAGCATTGCACAAATATTGTTTTACACAATAAACATTTTTTATTTATTTTTTAAAGCGCTTCAACATAACTATATAAATTGGGTATCGCCATAATTATATCAACCCACAGAGTAAAACTAACTTGTCATTTATACTGCACGGTTAAAAATAAAAAAATATTTTCTTTATCCTGCCCTCCAAAAAATGGATTTAAAACCGATCAAAAAGACTCGTCCCCCAAAAATGATACCAATAAAAACATCAACTCATCCCGCAAAAAACAAGCTGCTATACAGTTCCGTACACTGAAAAATATAAAAAGTTATGGCTCTCAAGACTACGGCGATGCAAAAACATGTTTTCCTGTTTGAATAAAAGGGTTTTTATTGTAAAGCAGTAAAATATAAAAAACAATATACAAATTGGGTATCACTGTAATCGTATCGACCTCCTGAGTAAAGCTTGGATGTCATTTACACCGCACAGTAACCGCTGCAAAAAATTAAAAACACCAGGATTGCTGTATTTTGTTCAAAACGCCTCACAAAAACTTTAATGAACAAAGCGTCATATGAACCCCATAATGGTACCAATAAAAGCATCAGTTCATCACGCAAAAAACAAGCCCCAAAAAACAAACAACAAAAAAAGTTATAGCTGTCAGAATAGGACAACATAAAAACGCAACTTTTTATAGACATATTTCTATTATGTAAAAGTAATAAAACATAAAAAACTATATAAAATTTATATCATTGTAATTGTACCAACCCGCATAGGCAAAGTTATCCTGTCACTAATACCGTACAGCGAACGCTGTAAAATTGAAACCCAAAAATCGATGACGGAACTGCGTTTCCCCCCCCCCATTTTCATGGCCCAATTCTAAAAAAGTATGGAACACCAAAATGCACAATACAACACTAGATGAGATCCATGTGGGGTGTTGAATCCAAAATGGGGGGACTTCTGGAAGGTTTCACATGTTCTTGTACTTTGGGGGCTTTGGAAATGCGACATGGCACCCACCAAAATCTGCGTTCCAAAAGCCAAAATAACGCTCCCTCCCTTATATGCCTTGCCATGCGCCCAAACAGCAGTTTACACCCGCATGTAGGGTATTGCCGTACTTGGAAGAAATGGTGTAATAGATTTTGGGGTGCTTTCTTCCAGAATTCCTTGTAAATATAAAACCTTTTAAGCTAAAATTGCAGATTGTTGGAAAAAAATAAATTTTTAATTTTCACAGCCTAATGCTAAAAAAATGTGTCTAACACAAAGGCCGGTAAGTTTAACCTCTGTTGTGGGTAAAATGTTTGAAGGTTTTCTAAGAGATGCTATCCTGGAGTATCTCACTGGGTTTATGAAGGATCGGTCCTGTCAAACTAATCTCATCAGCTTCTATGAGGATGCTAGTTTTAGACTGGATCAGGGTGAGTCACTACGTAGATGTCATATATCTAGATTTTGATATGGTGCCACATAAAAGGTTGGTAAGTAAAATGAGAATGCTTGGACTGGGGGAAAATGTGTGCAAGTGGGTAAGCAACTGGCTCACTGATAGAAAACAAAGGGTGGTAAATAACGGTACATACTCAGACTGGATCCCTGTTACACAGGGCTCAGTATTGGGCCCTATCCTCTTTAACATTTTCATTAATGATCTTACACATGGATTGCACAGTAGAATATCGATCTTTGATACTAAGCTCTGTAAAGTTGGACTCCCGACATCAGTGGTTGTCCTAGGACACTATTTGATTGCCTCCCTTATCACGGGTTTCGTTTTAATAAGAAGTGTATTTTTGTGGGCTTTACTTATTCCCCTGATGAACCTTCATGTAAATGAGGGGGAAACTGATAACTTTCAAAAGCCTTATTATATATTTTTAATATATAAGTGAGATCCGTTTTTGGACTATGGACTATGTTATTTATAGTAGAGTGATATAGGGGTCAATAGAGACACATTCTGGCTACAGGGCCGTCCCTTTTGGGACGATAATCCTGTCTTTTCTTCAAAGGGACATTATAGGGATTATGATAGGGTTAGAAATATACCCCATCTCTTTGTCTGTTCCTGTTGGTCCGGTGAGGAATATGATGTGAAGAGAAGACTGGACATACAAGAAGGAATAAAAGATTCGAAGTCCGGAAGTGACTAGTAAACGTAAGTGACCACATAGTGGCAGTGAATGTATAGTGTATAAAACTGGATAAACTTATGGGATTGTGATATTATGTTGAAGAATAGATTTTTAGATTATTTTGGATTAAAGGTTATGTTTTAATCAGATCATTATACCCTCAATCTGTGATAGGTTTTTCTGGAAGTGATCTGTGAATATTGTTTAAGATTTCTGTGAGATCTAAGCTCTGTAAAGTAAACACCACAATAGAGGATAATGTGTTATTACAAAGGGCTCTGGATAATTTTGAGGCTTGGGCAGAGAAATGGCAGATGAGTTTAACACAGATAAATGCAAGGTTATGCACAGGGGAACAAATCCATTACATGATACATGTTAAATGGAAAAACAAATGGGTAAAAGTGACATGGAGAAGGACTTGGGAATCCTGGTGGACAGTAAACTTAATTGTACAGCCATGTCAGACAGCAGCTGCCAAGGCAAATAGGATCATGGGGTGTATTGAAAGGGGCATAGATGCACATGATAGGAACATTCTCCCATTATACAAGTCATTGGTCTGGCCACACATGGAATATTGTGTACAGTTTTGGGCACCAGTGCACAGGAAAGACATTGTAGAGCTTGAACAGTACAAAGGCGGGCAACAAGAATAATAAAAGGACTGGGTGGGCTTGCAATACACAAAAGATTAGCAAGATTAGGGTTATTTAGAGAAAAGATGACTTTGGGGGGACATAATAAATATGTTTAAATATATTAAGGGTCAATATAGAGATCTCTCCCAAGATTTATTTATACTCAGGACTGTATCTAGAACAAAGGGCATCCTCACGTCTTGAGGAAAGAAAGTTTCTACATAAAAAAGAAAAGGGGGGGTTTTTTACTTTAACGG
>JAODAL010017802.1:0-76606 GCA_025379985.1 Phyllomedusa bahiana
GGGAGGTAATAAGGTTTCTATAAAAATTAATATCCATCTCATTTTATAATGGATTTAATGCATGAAATTTGCAATGACAGAGCCTAATCTGTATAATGGCAGGAAAATGTAAATGGCTCGATGCGGTGTCAGGTGTAAGGAACTTTACATGTTTCATGTTTTATTTGCTTATCATATTTCATTTACCATGTGCATGATGTATATACTTAATAGTAATGTGAATATCTATCTATATTTATATTTTTTTCACTATTATTATCTTTCTCTGCAACAATGTGGGGCAAGGGTTCCTCCAAATACTTATGTAGTAATGTAATAGCCCCAAAAAAACTAGATAGATAGATAAATACAAGTGTTTTTCAAGGCTCTAATAAAAGTCCTATGATGAAAAAATGCCTGAAAACTTAGACCATGCTTCATTTTCATAAAAAGAGGACTTCAAAAAATGCTAAAAGCCAATGCACTGTGTGGTAGCCCTTATTTATTTTATTAAGGTGTTCCATAATTTTGGGGTTTAAAAGGGGCCCCAAGAAAAATGTCGAAACCCTTTTTGGGAAAATTGAACCTTAAAAGGGTGTTCCCACGAAGCAAAGTGAACTGCACAGATCGTCTTTCAGCTAACTGCAAGCCAACCGTGCATGAGAATGTGCATGAGAATGTGAAGGGTGGTGCTTGTGGCTCCCCATTCACCTCTATAGCTGAGCGCACACACTTGGCTATATTCTGAACTCTCCTAGACGTGAAAGGAGAGGACGGCAGCAAATGACACACTCCTCATTCTCATGCACGGTCCGCTCGCAGCTAGTGGGCCCGACCTGTGCGCGGACATTACTTCATTGGGAACCCCTTTTTTTAAATATTTGGGCGACCGTATGAATCTTGAAAAACTTTGAGATTTTTAGTTCAAATTTTTTTGATCATAAAATGCTTAAGCCACCACGAACTTACAAGTGATCTCAGGTCGGGGGGTCCTACGCTATCTTTTCTCTAATAGAACCAAAATTTAAGCCTTCATTGGGTCCAACGACCTCCATTATCGAGGAAAGAAATAAAAAAAAACCCAAACCTTTTCAAGCTGCACTATAAACAGCCAAAAAGGGGAATACAATAAGGAAATCCCTAAAAAGCATTTATGCATTTATATACATGAAAAAATTTGAGTTTTTTTTCACATTTTTGACAAAAAATGTTTAAGCCATCCACGAATTAAAGTGTTCAGGCGGGTGGTCCCGCTATTTTACCTCTCAATAGAGCCAAATTCAGGCCCCTCATTGTATTGTATTGCCCTTTTTTTCGTTTGGTGGGCCCCTGTAATGGTGTGCGTGTTTAAAATTATCCCCAACCCTGCCATTTGGGCCCCAGGTTCACATTGTGTTTTTTCAGAAATGTTTTTTTTGTGCGAAAATTAGTTGTTTTGGATATATGCTTTTAATCTATACAGGGAGGAAGGGGTGCCCCCATTTTGGTTTCCGCACCCCACCCCCTTTTTTACAGGGTGTTAATGAGTGCAGCTTGCGGTTGGGTTTTTTTATTTTTTTCTTTCTGGATAATGGAGGGCGGTTGACCCCTGAGAGGCCCGAAATTTGGTTATTGAGAGGTAAAGATAGGTAGGACCCCCCGACCCGAGAACGTTGTTTAAAATTCATGGGGTGGTTTTGTTTTTTGATCAAAAACATGTGAACTAAGAGCTCAAAATTTTTTTTTGTATGATAATTTGATAAAAGGTTCTTTGGGATTTCCATGTATTGTATTGTCCACGTGAATCCTGGCACTGACAAGCCAGTTCTAAATCGCTTTAAGGCAGTGTAGAATGCGCCAGAATGTATAATCTTGATCTTCTGCAGGTCATACATACAGACGCAGTGTAGAGCCAATACCACAAGTCTGGCTCAGGCACAACATTACCCTGGTATGGCTGTTCTTCTGCAGGTCATACATACAGGGCAGTGTAGAGCCAGTACCACAAGTCTTTACCCTGGTCTGGCTGTTCTTCTGCAGGTCATACATACAGGTCAGTGTAGAGACAATACCACAAGTCTGGCTCAGGCACCACCTTTACCCTGGTCTGACTGTTCTTCTGCAGGTCATACATACAGGGCAGTGTAGAGCCAATTCCTCAATTCTGGCTCAGGCACCTCCATTACCCTGGTCTGGCTGTTCTTCTGCAGGTCATACTTACAGGGCAGTGTAGAGCCAATACCACAGTCTGGCTCAGGCAAACCCTTTACCTGGTTTTGGCTGTTCTTCTGCAGGTCATACATACTTTACTGGGCAGTGTAGACTCAATACGACAAGTCTGGCTAAGGCACCACCTTTACCCTGGTCTGGCTGTTCTTCTGCAGATCATACATACAGGGCAGTGTAGGGCCAATTTCCCAAGTCGGCTCAGGCACCACCTTTACCCTGGTCTGGCGGTTCTTCTGCAGATCATACATACAGGGCAGTATGAGCCAATACCACAAGTCGGGGTTAGGCCCACCTTTACCCTGGTCTGGCTGTTCTTCTGCAGGTTTATACATACAGGCACAGTGTAGAGCCAATACCACAAGTCTGGGTTTAGGAAACCCCCCTTTTCCCTGGGCTGGCTGTTCTTCTGCAGGTCATACTCCAGGGCAGTTTAGAGCCAATAACACATGTCTGGTCAGGTACCACCTTTAAACTGGTTGGCTGTTTTCTGCAGGTCATACATACAGGGCAGTCTAGCAGTGTAGAGCCAATACCACATGTTTGGCCCAGGCACCACCTCCACCCTGATCTGGCTGTTCTTCTGCAGGTTATACATCCAGGGCAGTGTAGAGCCAGTACCACAAGTCTGGCTCAGGCACCACCTTTACCCTGGTCTGGCTTTTCTTCTTCAGATCATAATACAGTGCAGTGTAGAGCCAATACCACAAGTCTGGCTCAGGCACCACCTTTACCCTGGTCTGGCTGTTCTTCTGCGGGTCATAAATACAGGGCAGTGTTAGCCAATACCACAAGTCTGGCTCAGGCACCACCTTTACCCTGGTCTGGCTGTTCTTCTGCAGGTCATTCATACATGGTAGTGTAGAGCCAATACCACAAGTCTGGCTCAGGCACCACCTTTCCCTGGTCTGGCTGTTCTTTTGCAGGTCATACATCGGGGCAGTGTAGAGCCAATACCACAAATCTGGCTAGGTACCACCTTTACCCTGGTTTGGCTGTTCTTTGCAGGTCTACATACAGGGCGTGTAGAGCCAATACCACAAGTCTGGTTCAGGCACCCCTTTACCCTGGTTGGCTGTTCTTCTGCAGGTCATACATCCAGGGCAGTTTTAGAGCCAATAAACAATGTCTGGCTCAGGTACCACCTTTTAAACTGGTCTGGCTGTTCTTTTGCAGGTCATACATACAGGGCTGTCTAGCAGTGTAGACCCAAATTTACCACATGTTTGGCTCAGGCACCACCTTTCCCCTGATCTGGCTGTTCTTCTGCAGGTTCATACATCCAGGCATTTGTAGAGCCAGTACCACAAGTCTGGCTCAGGCACCACCTTTCCCTGGTCTGGCTCTTCTTCTACAGGTCATACATACGGGGCAGTGTAGACCCCAATACCACAAGTCTGGCTCAGGCACCACCTTTTCCCTGGTTGGCTGTTCTTCTGCAGGTCATACATACAGGGCGTGTGGAGCCAATACCACAAGTCTGGCTCAGGCACCACCTTTACCCTGGTCTGGCTGTTCTTCTGCAGGTCATACATACAGGGTAGTGTAGAGCCAATCCCACAAGTCTGGGCTCAGGCAACCACCTTTACCCTGGTTGGCTGTTCTTTTGCAGGTCATACATACAGGGCAGTGTAGAGCAATACCACAAGTCTGGCTCGGGTTTACCACCTTTACCCTGGTCTGGCTGTTCTTCTGCAGGTCATACATACAGGGCAGTGTTGAGCCAATACCACAAGTCTGGCTCAGGCACCACCTTTACCCTGGTCTGGCTGTTCTTCTGCAGGTCATACATACAGGGCAGTGTAGAGCCAATACCACATGTCTGGCTCAGGTATGTAAAACATTTATGTAAAATAAAGAGTGATACCAGTGCTTCATACATAGTGCTTGAGTCCAACACCACCATATTGGTTAAAATGTGGGTACAAAGCTAAATCTGAAAGTTGTCTTGGGAAAGGTGTATCAGAGCCCATGCAGTATTGGGTGTTGAATGATGGCTTATCATTAGGCTTGTGAAGTTCACTTGTACTAAAGGAGTAGAGTAGTGGCCTACCATCTTAGGTTTCTTAAAATTCAGTGGAGGAGACAGAAGTTCTAGGTTTTGAGACAGAAATTGTAAACATATTTATTGTATTTTCCTAAATATGTTAAATACTTTTTTCTTACTTCCACTTCTTGGTACCTTCACTTTACCCCAATATTTTCATGATCCACACAGCATTTCGGGCGGCATGTATGAACAGGGCTGCGCCCGAAATCTGGCGTCTTTTCAGCACGATTTCAGGCGCAGACCCGTTCGCTACATTTTTAAATGGGAGGCGGGGCGCACTAGAACTGTACGAAGCTATAGATTTATAGCTTCAGTATGGCAAATCCAGGCGCATTACTGCTGCAACAGGTAGAGCACTTTCAAAGTGGTTTACCTGAGCCAGAAATGTCATACAGGCTCTATAAAGTTCCTGATTTATGACCTGCTGTAGACCGGGTTCATAAATCAGACTTATTCTAGGCTATTATTATATGCATCAAATTTGTCATTTAAACATCAAATTTCATACATGCCGCCCTACATGTCCTCTTCCGTCATCATGGCACATACTGGTCCTCTCTGATTTGAAGGACCAGTGTGTCTTGTCTATCAGCTCCTCCTCCTACCACATGTCCCCATTGGGTATTTATATGGACACTCACTTCCTTGCCCGATCCTTGGCATGTTTGTGTCTTTCCATAGTTTTCCCTATTAATTGAAACCTGATATCTCCAATCTGGCTTGATCAATAACTTCCTAACTTGTTTGCCTCCTGCCCTGACCTTTAACTTTGTCCTCAACTTAGCAAGAACCCTTCCGTGACCTATTCACCATCTGACTTCATCTCTTGTCTTCTCCCCTGGAACTACTCTTAAATGGGTAGTATTGCTGCATGTTACTGCATTGGTGGCAACAACCAAGATCCATGTAGAGGGGTAAAAGGTGAATACCGAATAGTTCTGTGTAGAATATACCTCTGTTTGAGTGTTTCTATGATAAATCCTTTGTGTGAGGTTTAAAAAATAATTCTGATCTTATTTAATAAATATGATGTATTTTAGGACTCCACTTAGCCATGTCTCCCTTTTTAAGTGAGGTGTTAAGTTTGTGTAAAACACATAATTGTCAGAAACACAGGTAATAGAACCTCTGGGTCACAGCGAGAGATGACTATGAACCATGCCAGGGAGTTGAATCTAAGAAGTCCCCCCGGTTCTCCACCAGCGCCCACCTCTTTGCTTCAGGAGACTACCAGGTCACAAATCCTGATGTGGACATTTGTTCTGACAACCAGGGTACGGCGTGGTACAGGGAGAGCATGCTAAGGCATAGTTGTTGAGCAGGAGGTAAGGTTGGGGCAGGTGGCAGGCACAACTTAGTCAAGTTACTTGCATGTAGGTCAAAGATGGCAGCAGGCCAAGAGTAGTCAAAGTCCAGAGCACAGGTCAGATACCAAGAATAATGGAATATAGAATAACACAGTGGCAGCGCACCAACAAACTGGCAGGAAATGTAGGAGGAAGGGAGCTAATAAGGGGCCCAGAGTCCAGTGATTGCCAATCAGCGGCAAACTGGCCCTTCAGATTTTAATGAGTGGCGTGTGCGCGCCTTCAGGAACAGGTATGCGTGCGCCTGCCACAGACAAAGAGCGGAAGCGGGAGACAGTGTGTGATAGCTCAGGAGACAGAGACAAGAGTGTGGCCGTGGTCCAGAGCGGATAGGCGTGTGTGGTGGCTAGTCTGGGACACACTGACACAAGTGCGGCCGCGGTCCAGAGTGGAGAGGCGTGTGTGGTGGCTAGCCAAGGAGACACAGACACGAGTGCAACCGCGGTCCAGAGCAGGGAGTCGTGTATGGTGGCTAGTCTGGGACACACTGACACGAGCGGCCGCGGTCCAGCGCGGGGAGGTGTGTATGGTGGCTAGCCAAGGAGACACAGACACGAGTGCAACCGCGGTCCGGAGCAGGGAGTCGTGTATGGTGGCTAACCCGGGGAGAAACAGACACGAGTGAGACCGCGGTCTAGAGCAGGGAGGCGTGCATGGTGGCTAGCCCGAGAATCACAGACACAAGTGCGACCGCGGTCCGGAGCGGGGAGGAGTGTGTGGTGGCTAGCCCGGGAAACACAGACAGGAGTGTGACTGCGATCCAGAGCGTGGAGGCGTATGTGGTGGCTAGCCCGGGAGACACAGACAGGAGTGCGACAGCGGTCCAGAGCGGGGAGGCGAGGGTGTTGGCTCGCCAGGGAGACACAGACTGGAGTGCGACTGCGGTCCTGAGCGGGGTGTCGTGTGTGGTGGCTAGACCGGGAGACACAAAAACTAGTGGGACCGCAGTCCAGAGCGGGGAGGCGTGTGTGGTGGCTAGCCCGGGAGACACAAAAACTAGTGTGACCGCAGTCCAGAGCGGGGAGGCGTGTGTGGTGGCTAGCCCGGGACACACTGACACGAGTGTGACCGCGGTCCAGAGCGGGGAGGCGTGTGTGGTGGCTAGCCCGGGAGACACAGACACGAGTGCGACCGCGGTCCAGAGTCGGGAGGCGTGTGTGGTGGCTAGCCCGGGAGACACAGACAAGAGTGCGACCGCGGTCCAGAGTGGGGAGGCATGTGTGGTGGCTAGCCCGGGAGACACAGAAATGAGTGCGACCATGGTCCAGAGCGGGGAGGCGTGTGTGGTGGCTAGCCCGGGAGACACAGGCACGAGTGCGACCACGGTCCAGAGTAGGGAGGTGTATGTGATGGCTAGCCTGGGAGTCACAGACATGAGTGCGACCGCGGTCCAGAGCGGGGAGGCGTGTGTGGTGGCTAGCCCGGGAGACACAGACACGAGTTCAGCCGCGGTCCAGAGCGAGGAGGCATGTGTGGTGGCTAGCCGGGAGACACAAAACTAGTGTGACCGCAGTCCAGAGCGGGGAGGCGTGTGTGGTGGCTAGCCCGGGACACACTGACACGAGTTCAGCCGCGGTCCAGAGCGAGGAGGCATGTGTGGTGGCTAGCCCGGGAGACACAGACACAAGTGAGACCGCAGTCCAGAGCGGGGAGGCATGTGTGGTGGCTAGCCCGGGAGACACCGACACAAGTTAAGCCGCGGTCCAGAGTGGGGAGGTGTGTGGTGGCTAGCCCGGGAGACACAGACACAAGTGTGACCGCAGTCCAGAGCGGGGAGGCGTGTGTGGTGGCTAGCCCGGGAGACACAGACACGAGTTCAGCCGCGGTCCAGAGCGAGGAGGCATGTGTGGTGGCTAGCCCGGGAGACACAGACACAAGTGTGACCGCAGTCCAGAGCAGGGACCGCGGCATGTACTGTGACAATAATTTTGGCTCATGGCAATTATATCAGTTTTTGGTGCAATTTAAACCAGAATTCTGGCACATTTTACTTAGTAAATCTCCCCCAATATGTGAATTTTTGTTAGATTTGATGGTGTGACATGCCAGTAATCCATAACAGCGCTGCACACTTGTCACATAAAGAATTTAAAGAAAATTTTGAGTTGAGCCTATTGTACGAGGCTTCACGCTGAGCCGTTTTGCATAAATACATCGTCAGTCTTATGCCACTGGCACGATCAGATACACAGTACAGAAAGCCAGGCAGCAAGACTCAGGGTTTTATATGAGGTAACAGCTGCTTTGGTCAGACAGTTAATTAAATGTATTTGATTTCCATATAACCAACAGTAGGGACAGGAGATGGAAGGAGGATTTTTATGATTTTTTTGGGTCCCCCCGTGTGCTGGGGACATTGGACTGAGCCCACATTGCCATTTCTAACCGTAGAGAAAGTCACTTTGGAACGGACCTTTACCAGCGTTGCCCATTCCTGTTCTGTGATACAAGAGTCATAGCGGGTCGGCCGGTGCCAGCTGTTCAGGCTCCAGTCTGGAAGGCTGGTAGGAGAGCAGGTCCGCTGTCATGTTTCTTTAATCAATAAATATAATGTCTGCTTGTTATAATATCACTGTCTCCATATTGCTGGAGCACAATTGTGTCATATTACTGATTAGGCCATAAATCTGTTATGTGCTCTTTGGAAACCTAATGGTTGTTGCCAGTCGTGTTTGTTTTCACAGATTCTGTGTTGTGTGCATGGGAAAGAGATCAAAACGCATATAGGTTGGATGCATGAACCTTATTTCGAACCGGATGAGGGATCGGATGTCTAAAAATCTTGTCCTACAAGATTGTGGTTCTTCTATTTGGTATCCTAGCTTAAGAAAATGTAACACATGCATCACTTCTAATGGTTCAGGTCATAGATGATACTTCATAGGTAGGTGAGTGTAAGATTTTTTATAGTGGGGCTTCTTCAGCATTATACAATTTTTTTGGACAACACAGACCACCCCTTTAACAATTGCTCGAAAGATTATATTTTATATTGTGATCAAATGCTACAATCTTCGAGTGCCTATAAGACACTGCTCGACAATGAAATGACATCTAAATGCTGAAAAGGTAAATGTAGGAGAGTCCTGAGCAGGTGCATTTCCATAGGTTTGGGTACAAAGTTGGGCAGAGGGGGTGCATGTTTCAAACATCTAGGTCATGAGGGCACCCATTTCAATTATATTACAAGACAAACCTGAATACTTACCAATATTTGAATCCCAAATTTTGGAACATGTTGAGCCGACCCATTTGTAATCCTGAAAGTCACCTAAAACAAGGAAACTCTTTTATGAAAATTAGTGTAAGCTACCCACTGTGTGGTCAGGACTTTACAGTGTTGGAAAATTTGAGGTTTTGGGAAAATATAATAAAATATAGGTGGCACCAAGACACAAAAAACACAGTGGAGCCCGAAGGTGCCAGTAGCAGACACAATTGGTCATCTCTTAATCCATGTACTATCAAAGCGGTAGCAATGCAATAAGCTAGACCGTGCAGCATACGTCTCCTGCATATCAGGCGCTTCCCATTCTCCTGAAAGCTTCATACTTCACATATAGTTAGCAGGGGCCAATATATTTAAAATGCTTTATTTATTAAACATGTCCCTTAAAAACATGTAACTTTTGGTGCATATAATATGCTACTTGCGTTTTTAGCAGTCCATAATAGCTTGCAGCCAGTCAAAGTCCAAGACTTAATCCATTCGCTCCAGTGGCCTCCAACTTTCTCTGAGCCAAATCGTGGAGTAACAGACAGACAGGCGGTCCAGAAGGCATGCAATGCCAAATTTTGGAACATGTTGAGCCGACCCTTCTGTAATTCTGAAAGCCACCTAAAACAAGCAAACTCTTCTATGGACATTAGTGGTGTGGTCTGTGTGGTCAGGACTTTACAGTCTGGGAAAATTTGAGGTTTTGGGAAAATATAATAAATCGTAGGTGGCACCAAGGCACAAAAAACACAGTGGAGCCAGGAGGTGCCAGTAGCAGATGCAACTGGTCATCTCTTAATCCATGTCTGCAACCCTGGTGGCGCCACATCATTGCCACTTCTCCTTACACATTTCACATAAAATGATAGTGCCATGGAATGATGATGTATATAACAGGTATGGATAGTTACACACAGAGGCGTAAATTAAAGCTATTGGGCTCTAGTTCAAAAAGTGAAATGGGGGCCCCCAGCTGCCATAAGCCATTTAAAATACTGGTCTTTTTGTGGCAGAATGGCTTTTGGGCCTCTTCAGGCTGCAGGGCCCGGTAGCGACTGATACGCCCCTGGTTACACATCGTTTCCTTCTAGTCTTAATAGAATTACATGAAAATATCAAAATAACCATTGGTGCAACCCCATAAAATGACAAATGCAGGAAAGATTTTACATTTTTATCTGACAGAAAGTCTAAGGGCCACATGTATGAAACTGTTTAGGTCTAAAACTCACTCTTTTGCCCATAGTAACCTTCATACATGTGGCCCTAAATGAGGAAGGAGAAAATGGAAATACTGATGACATAAAAATCTGGCATAAATGCTCCATGTGGTCTTCAGGTTTTTTAATTTAATTTTAATTTTTAACACAGTCTTAGAAAATCTGAATCCAACCTAGAACACACATACTTGCAGAATAGCTTTAATATAAATTTGTTTGCTTGTATGATGATTGTCACAGGCAGGGTGGTAATGGGGTGTGGTCTTTGGTCACGTGGCGATGGGCAGACCTTGAAGAGATCCCTCCCCAAAAAGGTGGGATGGACTTAGCTTCAGGGGACTTCTAGGTTGCAAACCACTATGGGGGCCCCCCGGCGTGACTCTAAGTGCCACCCAAGGCTCGGGAGCAGGCAGAGGTGGCGAGTCTCTGACAAGTGTAACCAATGATGCGTTGTGGAGCAACAAGCAGGTAGCAGACAGGTACAGCACACGCCTCCGGGGCCAGGGGGGTGTACAAGCCTAACCATGACAGCAACATGGTCTTCTGCCCAGGTTCTTCAAAAACTTTACGAAAAGACTGTATATCCACTGTTAACGGATCCTCCTCGCTCCCAGAGGGGTATGGTCCAGGTCAAAGCTTCACCTCAGAGTAGGCTAATAATGAAGGCCACCTTGGCTCAATCCAACGGGAATTGGTGTGCCAGGACCTCAAAATGAATGGTACACTGATTGATAAACCTGTGTCATGTCTTGGGGTCACCGTGGTAATGAGATGGCAGTGGCAGATGCAGACTGGGACTGGCGATGGCAACGGAAGGTGGAACTACTACAGGTGCAGGTTTAGATGCAGCTTCAGAAAGACCTGTGGAGAAGGTCTGTATCATCTGAAAAAGTTGCTCCTGATGGGCGCCTTGACAAGATACTATGGCTGTGATATGCTGGATTCCCAGCATAGGGCACGGGGGACCTGGTCAGTTTGTGAAATTCACGAAGTAGGGGGTTTTGGGGTGTGGATTGGGGGTCACCCCCACGAAGATGGGCAGCCCTGCAGGACGGGGGCTAAAAGAGCCCCTCACATTCCCGTATTCACCAGAGCCCACCATAAGGCAAGATGGACTTGGCTGCATGGGACTTCAAAGTTGCTACCCCTGACGTGCTGCTCGGGTCCACAGCCCAAAATGCCCCGATATGGACTGCGGGAGCAGGTGGAGTGGCAGGTATCAGACAGGTATGGAGCAATGGGCAGGTAGCAGACAGACGTGGCGACAGGTAGGGCAACGCAGGTTACCAGGAGACAGATGGCAGCAAACAAATGTAACCCAAAAGCAAAGCAAGGGCAGGGTTAACGAGTGGACATCAAAAAAATTACCAGGCACAGGAAAGGGAAATTTTCCCCAATCCCGTGGTGGTCGGCTATAGCACAGGTGATTAGGTGCTGGTCCTTTAAAGCTGGCAGGCGAGCACCGTAAGGAAGGTGTACGCACGCACTGGTCACAGACAGGAGACGGAAGTGGAATAGGAGCGTAGAGAGGTCAGTAAATGCCGGCAGGAGCTCACACTAGGAAAGGGGACACAACAGTCCCAACCAGTCGACAAATGTGCATTGTAAAATTTTCGTTATCTTCCATCTTCAATCTTAAAAACTATTATTTTATATATCTACCTATTTCTATTACGATCTTTTTATTTCATTTTTTTAAAAAAAGATGAGAAAAATATGTTTCAACCCCAGACAACAAAAAAATATTATAGAATAACTTTATTTAATTTCAAATTTTAAGTCATGTATGTACTACTACCCCAAACTATCTATCTACTATCTATCTATCTCTCTTACCCTTTATATTCCATTTTAACTCTCCATCAAACCCTATAACTATCTATCTATCTTTTCCCTTTTTTTTCCCCCAATATCTACCCTATTATCTATCTTTCATCTCTCTACTCTCTATCTATCTCCCCAAATCTTCCCAAAAACTATCTATCTATCTATCTGTCTATTCTCCTTCTATCCCAAAACCTTCTATATATCTTATTTATTTATCCATATCTACCCTATTTATCTATCTCTCCATCTACCCTATCATCAAATTTTCCCCACCCAAATTTTTCTTTTTTCTTTTTTTTTTTCTTTCTTTCTTTTTTTTTCCCTTTCATATACATTTTTCTCCCTATCAATCAGTTTTTCCTTAATAAAAAAAATTTAAATAGGGGGACCCCTGTGTGTGGCTATACTATCATATATCTACATCCAAAGCCAGCCTTTTTGTTAACACTGCAGCAGGGGTGCAGCTCGGGGGATCTACCTGGGTGATAAATTATACGGACACCTGTCCACTAGGCTATATTGACATGTTCAGGATATTTAGATGCCAGACTTTTATCCTAGATAATGGAAATCCAATACATGGCTCTGCATTGTGTGGCTGAGGTGAGGGGACAGCCTATGTAAGTCAATTTTTGAGTACAATAAAAAAAAAAGCTCATACCTTTCATTGGATTTAGAATTGAGGACCATGATGTCTTTTTGGTAGCTGCAAATTTTGGGACCAAAGGTGGAGTTGCCCCAAAAACTATGAAAACAAATGCTTTGCCCCCACCTTCCCATGTTGATGGCAGCCTATCTAAGCCCATTTAGTAATAGCTATAGCTTTGCAGCCACTTTGTATTCCTGTTTAAATTAACTTGGCCCTACAGGAATCAAGAGGGGCCTTTTTGTCTTTTTTATTTTTAAACTTCAAAAATTTTTTGTACTGTATCATTTGTATTCCTGGCTGGGACAGATATCAAAAAATTCCTTTAAAAGTTTATCATTTCTCACGGGAAAACACAACGTAGAATTGCTGATTCACATGCTTAAATAACACCACATTTTTCTGTTAACTTTTGCTGTTGGGAATACAAAATTTGTTGCATTTTTTCTCCATGATTTTGCTTGGCCCAGGGGAGATGTGATTACACCATAATTTTTACTCCCCCGCTTGGGGGTTCGTAAAATCATTGAATTTTTCCCCAAACTCCCGACAAAAAAATAAATTTTTCCATTGAAAAATACATTTCTTTCTTCTGGGGGAAAAAGTTTAAATGATAGCAAAAGGGTTCTTTAAATTTTTCCCCTTCATGTTCTTTTTTAATTTAAAAAAAAAAAAAAAAAAAAAGTCTGTGACAAAGTTTGTAAATTTTAACTTTTAATAAATGGCAATATTGCCGCGTGTTAGAGCGCGATATAGACATGAGAAATTTATAAAACCATGTGGGTTTTAATGAGACCATTTAATGAGCTTAAAAAAAATATGGAAAAAAGGGAAAAAAAAAAAAGGGGTTTCTTTAAAAAAATTTTTTTTTCTTGTTTTTAAATTCAGGGGTCTGAAACCCGGCATGCTCCGGGCTTTTTGGGAAACTACATCCCCCATTTTGCCCACTGATATAGATTTATAAATGCTTTGGAGGGGGGATTTGTATTTTTCCCCCAAACAGCTGGAGCCGACTTTGGGCAGACCCTGCCCAAATTTAAACACAGGGTTAGTAAATTATTTTCCACAATGGTTGTACAGATGGCGTAAAGGCCCATTTGAAGGACAGAACAATATCTGAACTATATTTTTGGGAAAAAATTTTAAAAATTTTCTTTCTGCGTATTTGTGAGTTTTTTTAGAAAATATGAAACACATCAATGAATAAAATAGAATGACATGGGATACATAGTATATGACTTGGTCCCCACTGACGCACAATACATTAGACAACTACTGGGCTAGCACAGTCAACCACAGGGTCAGCAGGGACAACTATTAAGCCACTGGATCACAAATCACTCAATGACCAATGACCATGATATTCTAATATCTGGTATTGAACTTTGCACCACCAAAGATAATACACTCTATGAATGAGGAATCAATGTGGACATCAAGGATCCCAATACTAGGCTAAACCTGAAGCAGTTGGTGACGAATAGCATTGCTCGTAAGATTTGGATCAAAGTTAAATATAACCTAAACCCAAGTGCTTCAACCATAATCCTAACTGGGGTTAGGTTGTTTTTTTTGCTTTTTTTTACTGGGTTTGAATGGGTTAACTCAGTCAGCATATTAGGGTTCCCTATGAAACGCTGGAACAGAAATGACATCGGAATGACAGCACCACAGGACCAGAAGAAGTTAACCCACTCAAGGGCAATTAGAAAATAAAAACTTTGATGCATTTTAGGATTATGCTTATGGTCTGATTAGGGCTCGGGTTAGGATCAAAGTGTGAAAAAAAATTATATTTGGTTTGCAGCATCCCGAACCCATCAAACTGGTGTCAAACCAAACAGGGACAGATTCAAGCATCACTAGTCACTAAGAACTATGAACTATATAGATGCTTAACCACACAGTTCTTGAAAACCCTTGAAAACATCACAGCAAGTACACATCACTCGAACTGATTGGGGAAAACCCCTTGTATAATTTAGAACCAAGAACTAAAGAAACTAGGCAAGTAGAGCTTGATTGTGTCTCATTGGATCACAAGGAACTGTGACCAATATCTACTATAACTACCGACAACCAGGGATAAAAAAAAATTGGTTCACCAGAGGTGGGTGACAAACCTCTCAGGGACCAATGATTATGATATTCTAGCATTAGGTGACTTGGAAGTAGACCTTGCATTAATGTGTCACCAAATATTGCGCACCATCTGACTGACAAACCATGGATTAGACACCGGTACAAGGTCCATAGAGACTGATCCTGCACCTTTTTCAACTTCCAAAAATAATGAATTTTTTTTGGGACCACCTGCAACTGGACCCTGCACTAATATGTCACCATAGATCGCCATCTAAATAAAAAACAAGGAATGCTTGGCCACTAGAGACTAAAGTAGACCATTGAACTAAGAACTACATCTCTGTCATCTCTGCTAACAGCCAGTGAGAGTTTTTCCATGCCCATTTGGGCTAAAGATTACCAATATCCCTTCCTTTTCCTAAGGGATTTTAGGGATTGGATAGGCAGCTTGTTACAGTTTTGTTTAGAAGCATTAATCTCTGTGGAGTCCTATTCAGCTGAACATAGTATTTGTGACTCTATAGAAAACAATTCATTTTGTGTCCAGCAGGTTTTGAAACTGGAGCTGCTATACCGGTGTTTTGCACATTTTTTCAATTTGGTTTTCTATATTTGTAATTTAAGATTAGATTACATTTTTTTTCTTTTGGTTCTGCTTTTTTTTTTCTTTTTAAGTGCTAAAAAAAAAGTTATTAAATTTTTTTTTTTCAAAATTATAAAACTTTAAAAGGTTTTAGGGGGTTTAGGTTTGTCAATGGAAGATAGATTTTCAAGTTTTATGTTTGCACCCCACCATCATTGTTAGATCTGTTTGGAATAGGCATTGCATGGGGTCTTCCCCACCTTTTCACGTCAAGAGATAAAATCCTGCACCATGCCTTCCAGGTTTTAAGGTCCCTTTCTGTACCTCTAAATTTTTTATTTCAGTTAAAATTTTTTATTTTCAAATTAAATGAAAAAAGAAAAAATTTGATCGCACAAGGGGCCCTAAAAAAAGGTTTTAGGTTTATGGCCTTTAAAAAGGGCCCTTCCCGGGGTGATCAATGCTCTTCGTCCCATCGGGGGTTTTAGTAAAAATAAAAAGAGAAACGTTTCAGGTGTCCCGCGAAACCCCCGTGTCCCGGGCCAGGGGAAAACCCGGGAACCCCCGAGCCCCCCTGCTCGGCCGGGGGGGGGGGGGAAGGGGGGGGGGGCCCGGTCCCCTTGCTCGGGCCGCGGGGCACCCCCGGGTGTCACGGGAAAAAACTTACCCGTCCCCGCTCCCCTTTGGCCCCCTCCTGGCGCGCGGGTCCTGCTGCCCGGCCGGGTGCACGCCGGGGCCCTTTGAGCGGCGCGGGGGCACTGCCGGGGAAAAATTTTAAAAGGGGCGTGCACCGGGGATTTTTTTTCCCCGGCCCGGTCCCTATTTTAGCCCGCCTCTTCCCCAGCACCTTTTCCGAATCGATAGTGCCTTTTTGCCCTTTGGGGAAAGGGAAACGTTCCCCAAGTGTTTGTTCCCTTTACTGTGTACCGTACCTTCTTTCCCACCGTCCCTTTTTTCCACCCAACCTTTGCCGCCCGCCTGACCTTTTGCCTGGCCCCGACTACGAGCCCTTTTACGATTTTTGACCCCAAGGGAACACCTCGGCTGCCACCCCAAGCAAGTCACGTCAGGGGGGGGCGACCTGGGAGCAATCCGCCGCAGCAATCCATCCCGTTGCGGGGGCTCGGTGAAAACCCGGAAACCCACCCTTTGACTCCCCTTCCCTGGGCCCTGGGTAACATCATCGCTTTTTGGTGGTCCAGTGGATCCACTACCCAAAATCCTTTTCAGTTCCCCTTCGGCCAAGGATCCCCCAAAGGGGGCCTCTAACCCAGCGTCTCCCCACCCCACAAACCCCCGTAGCTCAGTCAATCTAAAACCCGAATTGCGCAGCAAGCGCAACAGTGAAACCAAATGACTATAAGATGCAGCAGCTCCTGGCCCCTCAGCACGCAAACGGCCCGGGCCCTGGGTTTTAAAACAGCAGCAGTTTGTTTCCCGGGGGAAAAAGCTGGCCCCAAATCCCCTTGTCCCTCCGCGAAGTTTTTAGGGGGGCTCTAAGGGCCCCCAGGGGGGTTTCATTTACCCTTTGTGCCCCCCCACGTGGAATTATGGCTGGCCCCTTCCCGGCCCAAAGGGTTTCCCAAGGGGGCCTTCGTGTCAGTCTCCTACCCCGGGGAAAAACCCTGGCCCGGGCGACGCCACTTTGGGGCCGAGGCGTCCTTTCCCCAAACGGTTTTGGCCCAAATTTTTTGCAGGAGTTCCGCGGGGTCTTCGAGGAGGCCGCCCGCGCCCTGCCCGCCTTTAAAAACCCTTTAAAATTTAAACCAAAAGCGGGGGAAAATCCTTTCCCTTGGGGACTACGCCGGGGGCAAATTTCCCCACCTTTTTGCCTCTGAATTTGGGGGTGGGAAAGATGCTGCGTTGTTTCGCCCCGTTTTAAAGAAGGGGGCCCCTTCCCCCGTTAAAAGGGTGCCCCCGCCCCCCCCGGGGCTCTCCGGGCGTCAAATTTTGGAGCTAAACCCATCTGGCAAACGCATAGCATCCGTTCTGGAGGCGGGAGGAAATCCGCCAGGGAAAGCGGACCCCCTCAAAAACGTTTGGGCTACCCCGTCTTGGGGGCCAAATGTTTCAGCGTCCTCCCGCTGCCTCCCCTCCCAGCCACCTTGGAAGGACCCCTGCAAAGTGCCCAGTACCCGCCTGTCTCCGCAAAGAAACTTGCCCGAATGGCGTTGGGAGGGTTTGCTCTTCTGCCCGGGGCCCCCGAACCCACTTCCCCTAGGGGTTTTCCCCCTTTTTGGGGACGGCCGGGGAAAGCACGCACCTAGGATTCGGGGAGAGGCGCCCTAAGGGTTTTTAGTAATCCCCCTCCAAGGCTCATGGCCCGCCGCTCGGTTAATCCCAATTTCCGGAATCTCGTTTTCCCCAAATGCGGCCTTCCCGGTTTTGGGCGGGTGGGAAACTTTTTTGGAGCTTCGTTTTGTGACCCAAAATATCCTCCCCGGGGGTTTCCCCCTAGACCAACCCTTGGTCATCTCCTCCGTCAGTGGTGAACTATTAAGCGACCCATCCACTACCGGTACTGAACCAGTGGTCCTACAAAAAGGAGCCCTGACAGGGAAAGGGGTCACGTTTTTGTGTTACCCCCTTTTTCCTCGGCTTTTTCTCTGGGGCTTCCCCCTTGGCCCAAAAAGCGTCCCCCCGCCCCTATTTCTGGAAAGGGGAAAAACGGGTTTAAGTTTCTGCGTTGGGGCCCCGGGGCTGCCTAGGCTTGTTGTCTTTCGGCACCCCCCCGGGTGGCCCCATCCTCCACATTTCCCCTCCCCCCAACCACTACCTGTTTACCCCAACCTTATCAGGGCTTTCCCCCGATGTTTTTTCCCAGGGGGGCAAGCTGGACACTTCCCCCCCTCATTCCGCCCATAGGGTTTCCCCATTTGACCTGCCACGGGGGGAGTCCTCCCCGGGGGAAAGGGGGTTTTTTCCCCCTCTCCCCTACCCAAACTCGGGCCCAAAGTCCCGGGCCCATGTAGAAGAAAAATTTTAACGAAAAAGGGTTTTAATTCCCCAAAACTTTCAAATTTCCGGCGGGTTTCCGGTTTTTTCTTTGTGGGGAAAAAAGATGGATTTCCCGAGACCGTTTCATTGCTTCCCCGGGGCTAAATAAAATCACCCATAAGAAACCGGTTCCCCTTTCCCCTTTTTACGGAAAAAATCCCTTTGGGGCCGTCTCCCGGGGGGCCCCAAGGTTTTTTATTTTTAAAAATTGGGCTTGCGGGGAGCAAAATAAAACCCCATCCGGAACCCGGAAAAGGGGACGAGTGGAAAACGGGCCTTTTTACTCGTGATGGCACTTTGGGGTATCTGGTGATGCCCCTTTGGGTTTTGAAAAAGCTCCCCCGGGTCTTCCAGGAAATTTTTAAAAGACATTTTCATAGACCTCCTATATCCCGGGTAGTGGTCTTTTCTTAGATTTACAACCTGGTTTTCTTTTACCCGATAGGGGGTCCCACCCGGGTTTCATTGGGGGCCCCGGTCCTGAGACCCCCCGCGCGAGAAAACCCTCCCATATGCTTTAAAATGGAAAAGGCCTATTTAAACCAGACCAGCCCCCCCGGTTTTTTTTGGATAATAATTTTTGATACGGGTCTGCGGAAGGGGGCCCCCCAAAACCCAAAAAACTCTTGCCCCAATACAGTGGCCCCAACCCCGTTTGGGCCCGCCCGGGGGATACAACGTTTCCCCCGGGTTTCGCAAAATTTCTTTCCCCAAATTCAAACCCGCACTTTTAAACGTTGGAACACCCATTGTGGGCCCTTACAAAAAAACATGCCCCCAAACCCAAACTGTTGGGCCCCCCGTTTGCCGAAGAAGCCTTTTCCCAAGGGTGAAGGCAGCATTCGCCCCCGCCCGGTGTTAAACCCCGGGCCCGATACCCGGGAAAACCCCCCTTTCTGGAAGTAGACGCCCTTCCATAAGAAACTGGGCACTGCTCACCCAAAAGGGGCCCAAGGGCAAAACTCGGACCTGGGGTTCTTTTCCCGGCCTTCTCCCAGCAGAGAAGAAAAAATACCCTCGGGGATCGGGAAATTTTTGCCATTTTTAAATTGCCCCAGAAGAATTGGGGCCACCCTCCTGGGGGGGTGCTCGCTTCCCCCTGAAATTTTTCACTGACCACAAAAACCCCCTCTTTTTTCCAGACAGCCAACGTCTGAATCCTCTCAAGGCGAGATGGTTCCCCGTTTTTTTGCCCGTTTTTAACTACATCATCCCCCTTTCCGAACCCCGGGGAAAAAAAACCCCCAAGGCCGATTTCTCTTTTTTCCCCTTTCCTTTGATGTTAGTGGGGAGGAAAAAGGCGGCCCCAAAAACAAAATTTTTACCCCCGGGAAAGTCTGATGTCTGTGGCTCCCACTAACCCCCAAGGGGTACCCCCAGGGAAAGAAAGTATGTGCCCCGGGGCTTTCCCGGGTTTAGGGGCCTGAAATTTGGGGTCACCCGTTCCCCGCATAGCCCGGGGACCCTGGGGGGTTCAAAGGGCTTGTTCTTTGAAATTTTCCCGGTTCTATGGGGGCCTGGTCCCGTTAAAGAGGGAAAGGAGTTTGTGGGGGGCCCGCACCCACCCGTGCCCCCAAAATTATATCCCCCTCGCCAAAGACCTGCGGGGGAAATACTCCAACCTTTTTCCGGTGCCTTTCTGTCCTTTGGGGCCATATTGCCATTGGGCCCTTTAAACTGGGTTACCGCCCTTGAAGGTAATACGGTCTTTTGGTAAATCACTGACCTTTTTCCAAGATTTGGTATTTTGTTTTCCTTGGGGCCTTCCTTCCCGCGGGCCCCGGCTTTGCCAAAATTTTTTTTGAAAACATTTTCCGTCTGCATGGGCCCCCATAACATTTGTCTCGGACCGGGGAGTCCAGGGGTTTGTTTCCCAGATTTTTTGGGGAGGCCCTCAGCTCGTACTGCAAGTGGAACTGGGGCTTCTCCTTGCCCTACCCCCCACAATTTCCCCAAAGGGAAGTGGAAAAAGGGTGAAAAAGGTCCTAGGGACTTATCTCCCCCATTCACTTCTGCCAAACAAGATACTGGGCCCCGTTTCCCAAAACCCTTTGGGGGGAAATTTTTTGTTTTAATTTCCCCGGGCTCCAAATTTTCCCCTGGGGGATCCCCCCCTTTTTTTTTTTTTCCATTGTCTTTGGTCGGAAACCCCCCCCACCCCTTTTCCCCTTTCCCTCTGCCTCCCTCCGAATTTTCCCTGCTTTTGGGCAGTCTGGTCCGCGACCCCATCCAGTCTGGAGGGAGACGCGCCAGTCCCTGCTTCAGGCCTCGGCCCTATGAAACCCAAGGTGAAAAAAAAAAGAAGACCCCCTCCGTTCCCTTTTTTCCCGGGGGTAAAAGGGGTTTTCTGTTCCAAAAAAATCCGGGTTTTTAAAAAACCCCCTACAAATTTGGGGCCCCCCTTTTTTTTGGTCCCTTTGAAGTCCTTTAGGGGCATTAATCCTGTGGGGGGCCCACAAGGGTCCGGGTCCCCCCCGAACCCTGCCATCCCCCAAACTCCTTCCCCTGTCCCCCCTATGAAACCGTTTAACCCCTAAAAGCTTCTTGGGCCGGGGGGGTTTTCCCCTTCCCGTAGCTGATTCCCCAATATTTTGCCGGGCAAAAGATTTTGGCCCTAAAACGGTTCGGGGAAGGGCGATTTTTTTTTTTGGGGGGGGGGGGGGGAAAGGGGGTTTGGGGCCCAAAGGAAAAGGGCCCTGGGAGCCGGAGGAAAACATCCTGGAAGGGGGCCCTTGTCTTTAAATTTATTCGGGCCAGAAAGGGGGGTTGGCCCCCCAAGGGGGGGGGTACTGTTTTGGGTGTCCCTGGGGACCCTCGTGTCGGGGGCGCAGGGACACCCCAAAACCCCGCAGCACCTCCTGCGGGGGGCCGGTCCGCGGCCCCCATGCTCGGGCCGCGGAAACCCCGGGTGTCCCCCCGGGAACAAATTAAACCCTTTCCCCGCTCCTGGTCCCGTCCTGGCCCGCGTCCTGCTGCCCGGGCCCGGGGGCCCCCGCGCGCCCTCTAGTGCGCCCCCCCGCCCGGGAATGCCGGGAAAAATTTTAAAAGGGGCAGTTCCCCGGGTTTTGGTTTTCACCGGGGAAAGGGGCCCTATTTTAGCCCTGCCTCTTCCCCCCGCCCCCTTTTCCCAATCGATAGAAGCCCTTTTGCCCGGATAGGAAGCGTTCCCAAGTGTCTTTTTCCGTTTTTTGTGAAACCCTCCTTTCTGCCCCCCGTCCCCTTTTCCACCCAACCTTTGCCCCCTGTTCCCCCACCCTTTTGCCTGTCCCCGGGCTACGGCCTGGCCCTTTTACATTTTGTACCACCAACACCCCGGCTGCCACCGCCCCAAACAAGTCATCAGGGGTTTGCGACCTTGGGAGCAATCCGCCGCAGCAAGTTTCCCTTTCCCCCTTTTTCGGGGGGCCCCTGGGAAAACCGGACCCACTTAGACTCCGTTCCCCCGGCCCTGGGCAACATCATCGCTTTGGGTGGTCCAGTGGATCCAAATTCCCCCATCCGTAACCCAAAGGGCTCAATTTACCTCCCAACTCCCCGGTTTGCCCCCCCGGCTTTCCGGTTGTTCATCCCCAAACTGAAGCAATGAAACCCTTTAAAAATTCACTGCTTTTTTTCTTGGTTGAACCAAAACCCGGGAAACCGGGAAATGAACCCAGAGGTCCGGGAGGTTTAAATATAAAATCTTGCTTCTATTTTTACTTTATTCCCGCGGATGTACAAGATTAATCACTCCCGGGATGAGTCCCTTGCTTCTATTTTTTACTCTACCCTGACCAATGAACAAGCATTTTATCAAACCCGGATGAGTCTTTGCTTCTAATTTTTTCTCCATACCCCCACGGGCGAACAAAGCATTGATAATTTCCCCCAAAGAGTCTTAACCCTTTTTTTTTTTACTCATACCCCAATGGGCAAACGAGCATTGATCAAACCCCCAAAAATCCCCTTTTAAACCTTTTTAGTTTTTTAAAAAAATTTGTGACAATGGGTTCAAAGAAGAATATATCCCTTTCATATGGGCCCAAAGGAGCATTTTTTACAGGAGAAAAAGTAGACCAAACACCTGGGGGGCCCAAAAAAATACAATGCCATTTTAAAACTCCCTGGGTCTGTCAATTGTCTTTCCCTTTTTCAATTTTTTTTTATTTTGCCTATTTTTAATTTTTCAGATTTATTCTCGTTAGAAAATTAATTTGTTTTTTGTTTTCTTGAATTCAAGTAGTAGTAGTGTAAGTTCTGGATACATTGGTTACATTGGCTTTTTTGACCTTTTTTAAATTTCCGAAATTTAAGGGTGGAAAGAAAAAAGAAGACTCAGATAATTTGTAAGTTACTTGTCAAACTTTTTCTCCACAGAAGCAATTTCCTACAAGGTTTTTTGGGTTTTATTCCCAAGGATAAGTTCGGCCGAAATGGAAATTTTTATTTTGCCCTCGCGGAGAGGGAAAACTTCAATTTTTTGATTAAATTTAAAAAATTTAAAAAGGGAGATAAGATAAGGGAAAGAAAACATCATTTATTTTTTTTAAACAACCAAAAAGAATTTTTTTCCCCAAAAAATAACCCGTAAATTGGGGACTGCAATGCAAAGTGGTCATGCAAAATTAATTTTTAATGTGTTCAATTTATATTAAAAATTTCTGCTAGTGGGTTTTTTTTCTCTTAACTAGAGTGTTTCTTCAATTTTTAAAATTTAAAATTCCCCCGGGGGGGGAACAAAAGAAAGAAAAAAAGGGCTCTTTAAAATGAAGTATTTTTTAAAGGCTTTATGGAGAAAATTAGCCCATTTCATATGGAAAATTATTTGTTTAAATTTCAAGATAGCATAGAGTGTAATATGCTTTAAGTGATGGAACAAGGCCGAAAAGCCCTTTTGCCCATTTTTGGTACTGCCCTTTTAAATTTTACCCAAAAAAGGATTGCTTAAAGAGGATATCTTTCAGGAAATTACCCCCGGGATGGGGGAAAATTTTTTTTTTTATTTACTTAAAGCATCAAAAGGGGTTTTTAGGGCTGTAGGGGATAAGGGAAAAAAATAGAAGGGGGTCCGTTTTTTTCACAAACCATCAATGAGGTTTTTAAAAAGGGGCCCGTTTTTCCACCCCAGTAGGGCTTTTTATGTCCTTTCATTTTTTTATACAATAAAAACAAAAATTTTTAACAAACCCCAAAAACCCAATTTTGAGGGTTTGGGAGCATGTAACTCATGAAGAAAGTCATTTCTGATGAGCTGTCAAAAAACAAAAACTGGTCGGCACATCAATTTTGAAGAATAAATGTATAGGTGCGCCCCCCTGTTGTAGCAAAACAAAAGCATTCAACCCCAATGCAAAATTTTTAGTATCACTTCCAAAAGGCAACCAAAAAAAAATCAAAAAGGACATAATAAAAATTTTTGGAACAGTGTTTTTTCTGCCACCCCCTTGGGGGTATATTTAAAAAAAGTTTTCCTTTTTTACCCGTTTTTTAAAGCCTATAGAGTGCTGCTGAAACTGTTTTTGTTTTTGCAATTTCTGTGAGTGGCCCTTTATGGGGATTTTAAAAAGTGTGATAGGGTGTTATTGCCCCCCCCCATATCCCCCTTACCTGTTTTTGTTTGGGAAAAAAAGGGAATTTAATCCCGAGCTTAAAGGAAAACAGTAAAACTTTTGGGCCAAAGGGGAGCGTATTTTGAAAAAATAAATTTTGTGAAACCCGTTGGTGGTAATGTGGTTTTAAAAATAATTGTGAGTGGAAAAAAAGCGGGCCATTTGGGAAAAAAGGGACATTTTAAAATTTCAAAGCACCACTTGCCAAAAAAATGTTAGAGCCTGAAAGGCGGCTACACCCCTTTACTAAACCCACCAAAAATGAATAATTTTATAGGAAAAATTTATTTTAAGGGCTTTCTTGTTATTTTTTGCAGGTTATTTTTAGAGCTTGTCTTTTTTGGGGAAATTTTTTTTGGACCCTTTTAAATTTTTCTTCTTTTGGGGGTTTTTTTGGGTTTTCGGAAAGAAATTTTTTTTAAAACAACCCACAAAAGATTCATTGAAAATGGGAAATTTTTTAGGGTGAAAAGGGAGTTTTTAAAAACTGTCATAAAAAAATCTGGGTTTTTAAAAAAAATAAACTTTTTTTAAAAAATGTGGTCTTTTGGAGAATCTGTTGCAAAAATCTGGTATTGGTAAAATGGTGGTCCTCTGGAATATGTGGTCTTTTAGAGACTCTGACACCAAAAACAGTTCTTGGTAAAGGGGTGGCCTTTTCAAAGAGGTGATCTTTTGGAGAACCTGTTGCAGAAAATCTGATCTTGATAAAACACATACTCTTGGTCCTCTCGACATACATCAGTGTCCCCATTTTAGAGCGGAATCTGACACCAAAAACTCGATCTTCTGGTCAAAAGCCCAGCGCATGCGTCCTCTCCGAATACATGGTGTGTTTAATTATAGAATCTTGACACAAATAATCTGGACTTGTAAAAAGGGTGGAGTCCTTGGAATACGTGTGGTCTTCATAGAGACTCTGACAATCCTGCGAAAACTCGTTCTTGTGTAAAGGGCGTGGCCCTTTTTCAAAGAGGTGATCTATCTTTGCCTAGAACCATGTTGAAGAAAAACTATATCTTGTTGAAGTTTAAGACCCATAAGACTTCATCTAATATGCTTATACATGGAACAAACTAACCCCTTTTTCACTATAAAATGTAAATATTAATCTTAGTATTACTAACTTTGATGTGGACACTTGGCACATGTTGTATACATCTCCTACTATACTTATGACTGGTGAAAATTAATAGTTACAATGCATGTTGAAATAAAACAGTGGTGGGCAAGCTCTCATGGTGCCCAAGGCAGGGGTTTTACGAGGGGCCACTTTCCTTTTTCAGTCTCTAAAGCTCCACATTATTGCAGTCGGATGGCAAGTCATTAATTCAATTGCCACCAGTCTCAGAAAATTTTATATTATTTGTTTTCATTCAAACTACTCTCTTTTAGGCCTCAGGTATATGGTTGTACTACAACTTTGTTTTGGATGGAGCCAATTGTGGGCTTTCTACGAAGTGGAGCCAAACAGACGTATCGTGCGTAGTGAAGGCTATATCAGGAGGTGAGGGTAATAAAGCGTTAAGCTTATCACTGCTCACACAGTGTAACATACATCACGGGGAGGGATTAGATAGTGTGTGACATTGATATATTTTTTTATCTAGTCAGGACGAGGCGAGGTGCTAGGAGCTCTCTCTTATGGGTGAATAGGAGGGATTTGGGATCTTCTGGAGGGTGTGTTTTTTATGGGGGGGGGAGAGATTAATTTAAAAGGGTTGTATGTACTTGGTGGGAGCGAGTGTTATATAGAGTGGGGGGGCAGTGTGGGGTAAGGCTCTGGATAGGATATTGAAGTTGGTGGGAGGGGGTTTGCGCGTTGGAGGGGGGGGGAGAGAGGAGAGAGTATATATAATGTTGTGGGGGAGGTGGATGGGGGGGGGAATAGAACATTGTTTGTTGGTAGGTTGGGATCATGAGATGATGAGTGCTAGGTGATGGGGATTTGGGTGAGGAGAGGGTGTTATATCTGAGTGAGTTGGTGGTTAGAGGAGAGAGTGGTTTGTTGTTATGGTTTTAGTAAGATTTGGATGGATATGCGAGAGAGAAGAGTGGGTGATGGTGGAGCGTGTGTGAGAGCGTGGTGTTGGATTATCAGAAGTGTAGATGTGTTGAGATGGGGAGTGTGGGGATGCGTGGGGTGTGACAGTTTGAGGTAATATAGGATTGGATGTTTGTGTTTCGCGAGGTGGGGGGGGGGGTGAGGAGGGTGTGATAGGTGGGTGGGTGTTGGTTAGTTTAGGTGGTTGTTTGTTTAGTGATGATGAGGTTCTTGTGGAGAAGTTGGTATGTGGTCGAGTGGAGTTGGTGGGTTTGAGTGTGGGTTGGGGGTTTGATTGTGTGCGAGGTGGGGTGTGGTGGTGTGAAGTGTGGTTGTGGGGAGGTGGTGATGGAGTGTGAGGTGTGATGTGGTGGGGATTATTAGGAGAGGGGGAGGAGTATTGTATTAGTTTAGGATGGTGGTGGGTTGTGGTTTTTTTGGTGTGTTGGGTGGAGGAGTGTTGTTGTGGGGGAGGGAGCGTGTGGGTGTGTGTAGGTTGTTTGTGATTGTTTGTAGTTTGGTGGTGTGAGTTTGAGGAGGTTTTGGGTGTATTTTTGTGTTGTGTGAGAGAGATCTCTGTAATTTGTTTTGGATTAGAGATACCTTATGGGTGTTTTAGGGTTGTTTGGTTAGTTATACTAGTTGTAGTTTGGATTTTAGTTTATAGATATATTTTTTATAGATTGTTGGACAGTTTATTGAGTTGAGTGTTGGTCAGTCTGTGAGTGAGAGTGATGGGTTTTGTTTTGTGTGTCTATCTGTTGTGTTGATAGGTTGTTGTTTAGTGGATGATTTAGGTTTTGGTGTTTGGTAGTGATGTTGGATGTTCTCTCATACATAATATCTTTTTTGTGGTTTTTATGAGTTTTGGTAGGTTTATTGAGGTGGTGTATGTGAGTTTTTGTTTTGTGGAGTGTGTTTGAAGTTTTATGGTGGTTCTATCTCGTATGAGTGGTGTTGTGGTGGTTTGTGTTTGTAGAAATAGGTTTTGATTTAGTGATTGTTTTTTTTTGTCATTGAGGGTTTATTTTGTTATACTTTGTTTGTATTGTTTTTGATATGAATGTGATTTGTTTAAATTTGAATATTTATTTAATGTTTTAGGTTATGTTGGGTGTGGTGTTTTTTTTTTTTTTGATATTTATTTAGAATATGAAGTTGGTTATATTGAATTTATTAAGGTTTATAATTTGTTACTTTATAAATATATAAGATTTGTTTTTTTGAATTAGTAAAAACATAATGGATATTTTTTATCAATAATGATAATCACCATTGCTGAGCTGCACTCACACCCCTAGTCAAGTATACTCTGAGGGCACCCTGTCACTCACAAGAGCTGCCATTCACAAGTGAATCGGCAGTTTGAGAGCATCAAAGTGCATCAGCTGCTGCTGCTGTCATGATCCCCTGCAAGACACTGACTCACAGCCTAGCCCTGACAGTACACCACCCCCCTATTAGGAAAGGGGACAACCGGACCCTTACACCTGGTCTGGGTTTACGACTGGTGATACTCTCTCGGAATTCCTATACCATACTCGAACTAATGCATAGATAGGTTTCGCCGAGAAAACCATGATCTCTCCTCAGGACCATACACCTTTCCAATGGACCAGGTACTGCAGTGACCTTTGGGCCTTACGCGAATCTAAGATACGGGTGACTTCATTTTCTAACTCCCCCTCTATGCAAACTGGAGGAGGCCTAGAGGGCGGAGTCACAGGCTGAATATACCTCTTACGACGTGCATGCCGGGACACGTTATGTATACAGAGAGAAGAGGGTAATTTCAGCCGATATGCCACCGGGTTAACCACCTCCTGAACACAATTGGATGTTCAGGAAACAGGGGAAAAGGGCATAGTTCACAGGAGACGAGTTCTGGGAATCTTAGCCCAAGCGCAAACTGCACAAGATGCCGCATAGGCTTCGATGCTGGCACAGCTGCTTCCAGATAGAGCATCAGCCTGCACATCAGTATTGCCCAGCATGGTAAGGATACATCTATCAACACACCGCTGTCCCCACCTGACTAATTTCCCTAAATTTCCCAAATCAAACCTGGTTATGTTTTCTGAAGCCAGGGCAGCCCCAACACCACATCAGCGGGCAGCCCCTCCATGACGAAATAGAATACACTTTTCAATATGTATGGATCCGACCACCATCTCCAGCTCAGGGGTACAATATTGGATTCGCCCCGACTAGTGGAGTGGAGTCAATAGCCCCCACCCCCCAGCGAGTCAAAAAGCGGTCTACAAGTGGGCCCCCAACGTTTGGCGAAAGACGCATCAAAAAAAATTAGAAGCAGATCCAGAATCCACAAACGCACTCCCAGAACCGGACAGCGAAAAGTATAAAAGCTTTAACTGGAAAGCAGCAACTTATTAGATACAATGGGAAAATTACCTGCTCGCCTAGGTGATCCTCCTGCTGACCACCTAGGCGTTTGGAGTCTTTCTGACCTGGTCTTCCTTTGGAGCATTCCCGAATTCTGTGTCCATCTTCCCACAGTAGAAGCAAAACCCCCTGGATACAAAGAGTATTCCTACGGTCACTACCGTTAGTGACAGAAAAAGCCCCCACTTGCATGGGCTCCTCGGGTTTAAGTCGGAAACAACGGGTTTAGGGGTGACCATGGTGTGGACCACTGGAGGGGGGAACCTTTTCCTGCCGTCTCTCCCAAAAAACTCTGTCCAACGAACGGCCAGTGCCATGGCCTCATCTAAAGTACCAGGGGTAGGGGGTAAGCCACCAATAAATCCTTCACATGGTCAGCTAACCCTAATCTAAACGGGCATCTGAGAGCTGGGTCGTTCCACCCAAACGGAACGCACCAGCACGAAAATTGGGAGCAAAACTCCTCCACAGTCTTCTAACCCTGCCTCAAGGTGGTCAGCTGAGCCTAAAGCCACAGCTTCCCTATCTGGGGCTTTAAAGAGTACCCCTAAAGGGGCAAAGAACCTGTCCACAGAAGACATTTTCGGGTGAGTCATGGGGGAAAAATGAAAATCCCCCACTCCTGGGGGGAAACCTGCAGTAAGGACATAAAATTCCCCCCCCTTTTTTCCTCATTCCCTGGGGTAAGGGCGGAGCCTAAAATACAGGGACAAACCCTCTCTAAATGCCCAAAGGCCCTCCTGTTGCCAGAGAACCTGTCGGGCAACTGATAGGGGGTTCTACATGGGGGAAAGGTAGTGCAGGGACCCTCTGACTGGGGTAGACCCCCTGCTGTTCACCCTCAAGGCCAGATCCTGGACTAGCTGGGTTAGCCCCTGCAATCTGCTCTACCAGAGCTGTCATGGGGTCCATAGTGAGGGTAAAGGAGCAGTAACGGTTTCGGCCTGTGATAAAAGTCAAAGTCAAAGGGAGGTGCAGTGAGCCCTAACTGGAACCCAGCCCACTGTCCCTGCCTACTTGACGTGCTGCCCTAGGCGGCAAAACGGCAACTGGGCGACAGTCCCTGCTCTGCTAAAGTGCTGGGGACGTGAGGAAGTAGAATAGTCAGACAGTCCGGGTCAATATCAAATGGAACGCCAAAGCCACAAATCAGAAACCAGAGGGATAAACGTTAAACAAGCCGAGGTCAAACACGAACGGAGCGAGGTCAAAAATCAGGAACAAACCGGGGTCAGGAGAACAGGCCGGGGGCAGGTATACGGATAAGCAAAAACAAAAACAAATACAAGGTAGCCAGGAATATCACAGGCGCAGCACCCAGCCTTCAGGGAGTTTAAATGGGATTCCTAGATACCGCCCCTGCAGCTAATTGGAGCGGCCTCCGGGTCCTCCCATTGGCTGGTGCACTCGCCCCCTGTCAGGAGTGGCTGGGCCCCTGTCACTCACAGAGCTGCCAGCAGCAAGTGTATCAGGTTGGGATCGTGCATCAGCTGCTGCAGCCTGTTGATCCCTGCAGCCTGAGCACAGCCTAGCCCTGACAGGAAGTAGGAGCCCAAAGCTGTAGAACTGCTCGAGCCTGAACAGGAAGTGAGAGCCTCAAGCTGTAGAACCACCAACAGCCTGAACAGGAAGTGTGAACCTGAAGCTGGCTGTGAAGAGCAGGCTCTGTGAAACAACATGGTGAGAACACCCTTTTAAGGTACCGTCTAACCATATTATAGTCCTGCACAACAACAAACAGAATTGAGAAACGTCTTATTGCACCAAAATGTTAAATCAAAAACTTCTTTCCTCAGAAATTGCAGAGTTCATAAAAAATTACAGACAAAAATATTGCAGCAAACTGCGCTATTTTTTTCTGTTAAAACAATGGACGCCATGGTGGAAACCTGACGGACCCCAGCAGTCATGTTCATCATATTTGTCCGGTCACATATTTGTGATGGTGTTTCTGATCGGAACCTCCAACGCAAGTGTGAACTGGGTCTAAATCAACATGAGATGGGCAGGATATGTTTAGTCCAAGTAGTCAAAAAAAAGTTGTACAGTAAAACTATTGAAATGTTATTGAGATGCAGCTTTGAAAAAATTACTTCGAATTGAACTACATGTAGCCTAAAATAAACCCAAGAAAAAAAAATAAGCACAAACATTTTTTGGCAGAAAGCTTATTTATCCAACAACAGAGATGCATTTGCTTATAGTTCCTGCAAATGTTTTATCTGTGCTTCCTCCGCACCTGTCCCACAGTGAATTGAACCACATCTGTCTCATCTTGGCATAACAAGTATACAAATACATCTGTGGAACACGAATCCATTTTTTTTTTTTTTTCCTCAACTGCATAGAAAAACCTGCACAAGAACAAAAACATTGTGAATTTTTGAAAGAAATGTAACGTTTTTTCTGTATAAACACCGAGCACTGATAGACTCTATAGATTCATATGAACAAAAACTACAAGATTGATTTGTTACAAAGACATTTCGAGAAGGAGGGAGCACAAGGTTAATTTCTACGTATGTATCCGAATGAGAAGTGTAAGTGGATTCTTATTAGAAAGGTCATTTTTTATCGATCCCCATAGATTTATAAAGCCCATCTGGAAACATTTGAAAAGCTCCAATGTTATTCTTCCTAGCTGAGAACCCATAGGTCTTTCTCAGGAAACAATAATTGTCAAGTTGTGGAAATTCCTGGGAAAAAAGTGGGAACATTTGTTGTGGGAATTGCAAAAAGAAAGAGTCAGGAACATGTTTCCTGAACAATTCCCTGCTGCTCTGTACTTCTTACATATTTCCCCTCTATAGGAAATGCTTGAGTTGTATCAGACGATGTGCAGTCATTGTAATAGTTATTTTTTTGAAAAAAAATCTTGTGTTTAATTTTAAATTTGTTCCCCTTTTTTTCCCCAATTTATTATAATCTGCTCGGTGGGAGGAAATGAATAGGCAGATAACTTCCCAGGAGAGATGCATTCTGGAATGTAGGTGATTGTAGCATGGAAAGGCATGTACACCTGTGCTAATTAACACTCTGTGGGGCGACTATGAAAGCAAACCCACTGATAACCCCGGGGGACCATACACATGGAAGGAGGTCCAGCCTGCAAAACATTACTTATGTTATTAAAAACACATTTTCCTCAGTAAGAAGAGATTTTTTTTTTCAGTTATTTGCATTCACTGATTGAAAAATTAACTGAATAATTGACAAAATAAATAGATAGATTTAAAGACAGGTAGATAGATAGATAGATAGATAGATAGATAGATAGATAGATAGATAGATAGATAGATAGATAGATAGATAGATAGATAGACAGACAGAGACAGATAAGATTTGATATGAAAATAATGGATATAGATTAAAAATAGATAGATAGATTTGATAATAATAGAGTTCTGCAACTGTAAATTGATTAATAGATAAATATATAGGTAAATAAAACTTCAGAAACATTGTTACTACACTAATGATGGGTGTTGCATAGATAGATAGATAGATAGATAGATAGATAGATAGATAGATGGATAGATAGATAGATAGATACAGTGGGGAAAACAAGTATTCGATAGACTGGCGATTTTGCAAGTTTTCCCACCTACAAAGAATGGAGAGGTCTCTAATTTTTACTGTAAGTTCACTTCCACTGTGAGGACAGAAACTAAAAAAAAAATCCAGAAAATCACATTGTATGATTTTTAATTAATTAATTTGCATTTTATTGCTTAAAAAACATATTTGATCACCAACCAGAAATAATTATTTAAGGAGCCCTCTTACTCTGCACTCATTACTTGTATTAATGGTACTTGTTTGAACTTGTTACCTGTATAAAAGACAACTTTCTACACACTCAATCAATCACACTCCAACCTCTCCACCATGACCAAGACCAACGAGCTGTCTAAGAACACCATGGACAAAGTATAGCCCTGCACAAAGCTGGGATGGGCTACAGGACAATAGACAGCAGCTTTGTGAGAAGGCAACAACTGTTGGTGCAATTATTTGAAAATGGAAGAAACACAAGATGACTGTCAATCTTCCTCTGTCTGGGGGATCCATGCATGATCTCGCCTTGTGGGGTAAGGATGATTCTGAGAAAGGTCTGGAATCAGTCCAAAACTTCATTGGAGAACCTGATCAATGCCCTGAATAGAGCTGGGACCACAGTTTCAACAACCTTCAACAACCTCCTTCCCTTAGGAAGAACATTGAAGAAGGGTCATGGCTGGATCTTCCAGCATGACAATGACCTGAAACACACCGCCAGGGCAACAGTATTTCAAGGTTCTTCCATGGCTTAGCCAGTCTCCAGACTTGAACCCAATCAAAAATCTTAGCAGGGTAATGAAACACAATGTAGTCCAGCGACAGTCCCAAAACATGAAAGATCTGGAGAAGATCAGTATTGAGGCGTGGGCCAAAATCCCTGCTGCAGTTTGTGCAAACTTGGTCAAGATCTAAAAGAAATGCCTGACCTCTGTAATTGCAAACAAAGGTTTCTGTATAGAATATTAAGTTCCACCACTGCCTTGACTCTCTTGGGCATGGAAGTCACTAGAGCTTCACAGGTTGCAGCCACTGAAATCCTCTTCCTATCCTTCGTGATGACATATTGGAGCTGGTGGATGTTAGAGACCTTGCGCTCCTTCACCTTCCATTTGAGGATGCCCCACAAATGCTCAGTAGGTTTTAGGTCTGGAGACAGGCTTGGTCAGTCCAGCCCCTTTACCCTCATTTTCTTCAGCAAGACAGTGATCATCTTGGAGGTGTGTTTAGGGTCGTTTTCATGTTGGATACTGCCCTATGTCCCAGTTTCCCAAGGGAGAGGATCATGCTTTGCTTCAAGATATCACAGTACATGTTTCAATTCATGTAGCTCCTCAGAGCCGGCAACAATCATTTAGCCCCAAACAATAAAACTTCCACCACTTTGCTTGACTGTAGGAAAGAAAGACTTGTCTTTGTACTCCTCACCTTGTTGCTGCCACTCACGCTTGACAAGATCTGAACCAAATAAGTTTATCTTGGTCTCATCAGATCACAGAACATGGTTCCAGTAATCCATGTCCTTAGACTACTTGTCTTCATCAAACTGTTTGCAGGCTTTCTTGTGCATCACCTTAAGAAGAGGCTTCTTCTGGGACGACAGCCATGCACACTAATTTGCTGCAGTGTGTGGTGTATGGTCTGAGCACTGACAGGCTGACCTCCCACCTCTTCAACCTCTGCAGCAATGCTGGCAGCACTCATACATCTATAATGAAAAGAAAATCTTTGGAAATTGGATATGACTCTGAGCACATGCACTCAATTTCTTTGCTTAATCATGGAAAAACCTGTTCTGAATGGAACCTGTCTAGTTAAACCGCTATATGGTCTTGGCCACCGGGCTGAAGCTCAGTTTCAGGTTGTTGGCAATCTTCTTATAGCCTAGGCCATCTTTATGTAGAGCAACAATTCTTTTTTTCAGATCCTCAGACAGTTCCTTGCCCTGGGGCACCATGTTGAACTTCCAGTGACCAGTATGAGAGAGTATGAGAGCAAAAATACCAAATTTAATGCACCTGCTCCCCATTCACACCTGACACCTTGTAACACTAAGGCCGTGTTCACACGGCTTATTCCCGACGGATTTGTGAGCCGTATTGAGCTCACAAATCCGCCGTGAATAAGGAGCGGGACGGGGGCGGGGGAGGGCCGGAGCGCGGCGGGGGCGCCGCTCCCTGCCCCATAGACAATGCATTATCTACGGCGCGTACGTCGCCGTAAATAATGTGCATGTCACTTTCTCCCCCCGCGGCGGATTCGCCGAGCAGGGAGGAGCGACGGATTCCACTGTTCTCCATGAGAGCAATGGATTACTGTAATGACAGGGACGGATTGGCGCCGTACTGCAAATCCGGCGCGCAGTACGGCGCCAAACCGCGGCAAAATAAGCCGTGTGAACGAGGCCTAACAGGTCACATGACACGGTGGAGGTAAATTGGTAAATTGGGCACAATTTGTTCATTTTCACTTAGGGGTGTACTCACTTTTGTTGCCAGCGTTTTAGACATTGATGGCTGTGTTGAGTTATTTTGAGATCACGCCAAATTTACACTGTTATACAAGCTGTACCCTTACTACTTTACATAGTATCAAAGTGTCAGTTCTTCAGTGTTGTTCCATGAAAAGATATAATAAAGTATTTACAAAAATTGGAGGGGTGTACTCACTTTTGTGAGATACTGTGGATCGATTAGATAGATAGATAGATAGATAGATAGATAGATGATGGATAGATAGATAGATAGATAGATAGATGATGGATAGATAGATGATAGATATGAGATAGATAGATAGATAGATAGATAGATAGATAGATAGACAGACAGATAAAATAAACAGTTTAGCTTCATCTTTTTCTGACATCTCTGCATTGTGTTGTTTTACTGTTCTTTCTGGAAATGTAAGAATAAATTGACAACCAGACATTATCATTGCTTCGACAATAGTGTTGATTCATGCCTTCAAAACGTATCATCTTTTGGTAGGACCCCTGATGAACCTACAGACTTGCAGCGATACGCATGGTGCTTCCTTACACCCAAATATCGCCTATTTATGACAGTTGTTTTTTCTTCACTTATGTTCCCTTCTATTTTTGTGATAATTCTATGCAGTACCTTATGACCTTATGGGGGTGGGTTGGTTATTACAGTATTTGTTCTGTATTGCTCCTCTATCTAATAGCTCTCTTTCCCCATTTGGGTGTATTGTTGTGGACTCTATTATAAACCAGAATTTGATTGTATGTTTTTAAGTGTTTCTTTGTTTAAGGCTATGTTCACACTGTGTAATTGCGGGACGTATTTCGTCCCGCAATTACGCCGTGTGTACGGGGGCGGGGAGGGGAAGGGGTGGGGGTACCGGCAGCCCTCCGGCCCCATAGACATTCATTATCCACGGCGCGTATATGCCGTGAATAATTGACATGTCACTTCTCTCCCCGCTAAGCGTATTGTCCGAGCGGGGAGAGGAGACGTAATCCATAGTTTTCTATGAGAGCTGTGGATTACCGTAATGACTGGGACGTATTTCAGGCTGAAATACGTCCCAAAATAATCCGTGTGAACATTGCCTTAGAGTCTGTATTTTGGGGATACCGTATTGGTATTTTTGTTATCATTACAGTCATTTATATACTGTATATTTTTTCAGAGGTGCATATTTTTACGCATCATGTTTCTTTTTTTGCATCCCATTGTTGTTCTTGTCATTGCTACTCATTCCTTGTCGGACAAATTAGGGGCATGACCCCTAGGCCATTTCCTTGTTACTCCACATATAAGACAAATCTTAATGGGACCCCTCCTTTACGTGCACCCCAGAGAGTCTGTATGACATTGATTCCCAACTCTATACCTGTTTTAGTCACTTTGAAGGTCGGCTGGAGTAGAAGTCTATGGTTGGAACAATCACAGCCCCTTATACCACAGACCATATGCTACATATTTATCACTTGACCATTTTCCTCCTAAGCACACAGCATTTCAAGACGATGTCCTGGATTGTTCACCATTGTGTATTGTTTTCCTGCGTTCTCAGTCTATTCTACATGGCAGCAGTAACACATGTGTCTGTTCTCTACCTTATCCAGTAGACATCTCCAGTGCATCTGTGTGGGGGGAGCTCCATTTCCTCTGCTGAAAACCTGTATCTCATTGTAGTAATAAAGCACTACTTCCTCACTTCAAAAACTGCATCAGATAAGACCAATTACTTTAAATGAGTCATAGCAAGAAGGGAAGAAAAGATTTTTTTAAAATGTTTTTTTTAGGTCAAGTCTTTGAACTTAAATTCTTTCAAAGGTGTACTAAAACAAGGTTACAAGGGGACTGTCTGAAAATGGGCAAATTACCCATTCTTAAGGACTGGTAGTCATTTTCATAAACCAACAGTAGAGAGCGTCTGTCCGAATATGGAACATGATGTAAGTCAAAAGTTTCAGTGCATCTAGGGGAAAAGAGAGCGTGGGAATGTATAGTGTATAGCTTAGGAACTTCTCTTGTATCAACAAATAATGTAACTACTGACTATATCTAGAGAGGCAGCCAATGACTAGGGTATTAAAAAGTCATCAAGACCTCAACTTTACTTTTGCTTACTGGATAGTGACCAAATAAGTTCAGATACCAGATAGAAGTAGGTGCTGCCCCAGTGGACAATGTTCCTTGACATCCTCGTATTGATATGAGCCAAAACGTTGGCCTTGGTCACCAGTTTTGGAGTCTATGTTTTTAAGTATTTGTGTTTGGCTATGGGATAGATATGATGGAGACATATTCTCCCTACCAATGGGCTTTTCTTTAACCCCTTAAGCCCTGAAAAGGAGTTAATGACCAGAACATTTTTTTTTAGTTTTTTTCCTCCTTGCATTTCAACAGTTGTAACTTTTTTATTTTTTCAAAGATGAAGTTGTATGAGGCCTCGTTTTATTCTAAATGAGTTGTACTTTACGGGGGAATAGTTTAAGTTCACTTATAAATAATTGCAGAATTTTTTTGCAATTTTTTTTTGCAATTTTGTTTTACATTTTTTCTTTTTTAATTTATTTTTTTACAGCATTCACATTTCACACTTAATAACTTGTTAGAATAATTCTACAGGTTATTACGGTCGTGTGGATACCTAATATGTGTAGGGTTTTTTTTGTGTGTGTAAGGTACACTTTTTTTTTTTTTTTTTTAAATCCCATGAAGGGAGAACTGTGTTACTTTTTTTTTTTTTTTTTTTTTTTACACTTGGTAATGTATTGGCATATTCATATATGCTAGTACATTATAATCTGTGTCAGTCTGACACAGGCAGTGAACAGGGCAGCTCACACTCTGCTATGATCACTAGCTTGTTACACAGACAGCCCTGGGGCTACTATATGTCCTCAGGGCTGACTGAGCAGGGAAACCCTTTGATTGCGCTGCGGTGACGAACTGCGGCAATCAAAGGGTTAAAGCATCGGGGAGTGGAGGTTCTCCCGCTCCCCGGTGCTGGCAGGAGCTGTGCTGGGATCAGGGCTGTGTAGTACAGCCCCGTTCTCAGCGCTGCTGCAGCGCCCCGAGCTGCAAACTCCGATGTCTGCAGCGACGTCAAAAGACGGTGGGCGGTCATTAAGAAGTTAAAAACAATATCTCCTATCACTACACTACCCAAAAAACAATGTTATCTCTCATCTCGCGTCATCTGATAATGCAATGTAACAATAGCTTAGCTCTATTCACTTAAATGGTTCTGCAAAGTAGTACTGAAGACAGCTCTATGCACATGAATGGTGTTGTATTGGTTCTACAATGAAGGGGCTTGAGAGATCACTGTGGTCTTATAGTTCCATAGTTAGTATGGTTGAAAAAAGACATATGTCCATCGAGTTCAACCAAGGATCATTGAAGCATAGTTATAGAAACAACCCCAGGGTTCAAACCATATATTGATAAATTATTCTACGATGACCTGATGGGGAGCTGTGGATATAAGGTGATCATATACATTAGATAGATATAGGTTGATAATTGGAGAAGTGTTGAATAATGCTGTGTGGTGTATTATCGATTTTCACACACTTAGGCACATTTTAGTCCATATTGGTCATTACAGCTGTTCAAAATGGTGATATGGATGCAGCAGAGTTTTACTTGACTGTGATATCCTGGCTGTTATCTGCTCTCATCGCTAAGCCAAAAGCAGAGACAAAGTTGAGATAACATTCTGAGCCCAGAAATCGTGTTGCTTTTTTTGTCAAGTTTATCTTTGCTACATCTGTACATGATCAAGAACAGCAGAAAAAGGATGAACAACCTTTCTAGGAATTTTTGAGGACTACTGGACAACAATTTTCAAATACTTCAACTTTTTTATACTTTTTTCTTCTCCTATCAAAGCGGATCTGTCATGAATCAGCTAAATTGATCATTTATTGCTAAATTTCATCCAAAGAACAATTCTTTTGATTAAAGGGGTGTCCCACCATAAACGTTGATGACATATTGAAAGGATGTGCCATCAAACTCTGAAAGATATCTCTGGAACCCACAACTATCTTGGGATAAACCTGATTGGTAGTTGCTTGATCATGGGCATACGTAACATGGAGGCAGACCATAAGCCTTATTGGTAGGTGCTCCATCATAGGCATATATACCATAGAGACAGACCATAAAACTGAATGGTACATGCTTGATCATGGACATACGTACCATGGAGGCAGACTATAAGCCTAGTTGGTAATTGCTCAGTCATTGGCATATATACCATGGAGACAGACCAAACACCTGGTTGGTAATCGCTTGATCATAGGTATATATACCATGGAGACTGAACATAAGCCTGGTTAGTTATCACTCGATCATAGGCCTATGCACAATGAAGGCAAACCATAAACCTGATTGGAAATTACAGGTACCATGGAGACAGACTGTAAACCTGGTTGGTAATCGCTCAATCATGGGCATATGTACTATGTAGGCTGAACATTAATCTGATTGGTAAACACTCGATCATGGGCACACGTCTTGTAAATCAAAGGTATCTAGAGGTACAGTTAATACCTTATAAACTTCAATAGCAGCCCTATTACAGTTCTGTATGAAATTAAACCTCAGGGTCAGAGATGGCAAAGCCTGGCAGAATAGTAGAGGCCCATTCTGATCTTAGCTTCATGGTTCCCTCTCTTCTATTGTATGTTCACCACTGAATTGGTCATGAGAAAAACCTTGTGATTATACAACTAAATAGACAATAGGCAGAACACACCGCAGAACTAAACACCCCCTCTCCTCCTTCTTCTTCACCTTAATTTTACATGGGTGTTTTCTAGCTATATTCCAACTGGAAAGTGCCCCAATCCCTCCATGATCCTGGTATAAAATAATACAATATAAAATAATGTCGAGGTACGGGTGACAATTTGTGTAAATAGAGGATGATGTGGCTCCTCTCCGTTATGTCTCCTATGATTAACATTTCCTTCTTTCATTAGAAATTCATTTTCTGCCTTGTTTTTGTCTTCAATTAGCGCAAATGTCTTTTCCCCTGGGTTCAATTAACCTCTAGCAGGTAAACAGCTTATCTCATTTCAAATTCTGCATAATGTGAATAGAAAGTTTATTTTTCACAGGTTATATCTAAGCTTTCCTAGAGCAATACTGTACTTCTAGATAAAACATTTCTTATTCGGCAGCTTTGTCGACGTTTCTTACTTGCAGTCAAGAAAGCGTTAGCTTTTTGGGTGATTCTTTGCTTCTGGGGAGATGGTCACAATCAGTGATAATATGTTTATTGCACCTCAATTACATTCTTCAAAAACTTTATTTTTTTCTGCATATTTTAAAGCTTCTTCTATGAAAATAGTTCAAAATTATTGTTATAAATTTAATAAACTGTGATACTAAGCTTCCACCCAACTACCTCTTATGGGTCATAGGAGCATTTGAGGCGAGGGTTACACCAGTGTTGGACACAGACACCATTTCTTGTCTCTCTACGGGTATACTCACATGGCGTAATTATGGCGCGTACAGTACGCGCCGCAATACGCCGGGTGTTTCAGGACCTCGCGCGGATCAGCACGTACTTCTGAAGCACTGAGGGGGGAGGGAGGAGGAGGCAGCCCGCTGGCCCATTGACATGCATTACTCGTGGCGAATCCGCCGCAAATAATTGACATGTCACATGTCTCCCTGCGCATACAGTACCATCGTATTATACGAGTGGGGAGAGGAGGCTATGGATTTCCGTAATTGCGGCGTGCATCTCACCCCGTGTTTAGCGCAAATACTCGGCGAAATGCACGCTGCAATTACACCGTGTGAACATACCTTAATAATCCACCAGTAAATATGGACAAATAAATGTATGATCTCATTCCCTTAGAGTGCATTCTCCCATTGTGGCTACCAAATACATTGAAACCATTCCCATAGGTAGTGACCAATGGCCACATGATTAGGTCGGTAATACCATGGCTAGCAAAATCATGCGACCATTGCATACCATTACATGGAATCCATGACGTACTACCTTTCATGCAATCTGATTGGAAAGCAGGAAGCTGCTTCAAGCTGAAAGTGAGTGGGCCCTCTTATCTAGTGAGACGCTGTGCAGCTGTCCAGGTTGCACATATCGAATCCCCACCCATGGCCTACACACTAAAGGCATGTTCACACGGCTTAAAATGGGCCATATTTAGGTCCGTAATTACGCGCCGGAGTGCGCCTATTACGGGCCGAATACGGCCCATTCATTACGGTAATTCACAGTTCTCATAGAGAACTATGGATTACGTTTCCTCTCCCCACCCAGCGAAGCCGCCGGGCGGGGAGATAATTGACATGTGACTTACTAGCGGCGTATACGCGCCGCTAGCAGTGATTGTCTATGGGCCGGCGAAGTGCCGGCCCCCTGCTTACTGCCCCGCTCCCGCCCTGCCCCCGTTCACACGGCTTAATTGCGGGACGTAATTACGCCCCGCAATTAAGCCGTGTGAACATAGCCTAACTCTTAACAATCAATAACTTTAAAGGAGTCTTATAATATTAGAAACACATGGCTGCTTTTTCTTAAAGGGGTTTTCTCACCATGCAGCTTCACAGATTCACCATGAAGCTTCACCCCTGACGAAGCTTCAGCAAAACGAGCGCTGGTTGTGCTCTTGTGCTGCTGGTCTGTATTTACCCATTATGTAATGGTATATAATTTATGTTTCTTTATGTGTTAGTTGGAATTTATGCTTACTTGCTTTACTTACACACTGTGGAGGTAATTGTATTTGCTTTATATTGTTTTTAGGTATGTTTCTTACTAACATTATAAGATTGTGAATACTTATTAATTGGGGCATACTTTCCAGCAGTTATTCTTCCAGTTATCCAGCACCGTCTTATTTTATTTGCTTGTGTGTACTGTTATATTTAATAAAATACATTTGTAATTTTTATTTGGGTTAGTGTTTTTGTGTTTGACATTGTAGGTTATATACCACTTCCCTTTTTTGTTGATTTATTGGCCCTATTTTTATTGGTGGCTATTTTCACAGATTCATAGGCAGCTTCAGACTCAGACTTCCCTGTCAGACTGTGGGTGGTTCTATAGCAGTGATTGGCATGCTATTTCAAGATTTTTCTGTGAAAGTGACATGAAATTTAAAATCTGTAGTACACATGGCTATAGAGCTCTAATTCTTAAAACTTGCTGTTAAGTTAGGTAAACAAGCTCTTGTGCTAGAGAGAAGAATCAGCAGGGAGTGACTCACCATGGTCGGAAGGCAGCTTGTGGAGCAATCAGATAAGAAAATGAGCAGGGAGAGGTGGTTGGTAACCTAGAGACACTTGTGTACGCTAGCAGCATATAAAATCTTCTTTTTCCCCGTGACAAAATTCAAAACATCAATGTATTTGGTAATAGTCTTCATTTACCTTTCCCTATGTGTTAAAACCTAATAATTATGGTGAGCAAACCCCTTTAAAAAAGACTCCGCAACTGCCCACATGATGTGGCTAGAATTGCAGCTCATCTCCACTCAGTAAAATGGAGCTGAGCTGCAAACAATATCAGACCAGTCCAATAACAGTTCATGGATAAGAGCAGAGGTGGTTGAGAGGAGCTGAGGTAGGTGCTACTTGTGGTCACACTTTACCTTCTCAAGTGAATGGTCATGCATGGACAGGCCAGAGCCAGAGCACCTTCCATCCTGGCTCCAACAAGGGCTGGAATCCCTCCTCTATTACTTTCCTATATAGTGGCTTGCTTTCCTCTTCCTCTCCATGAGCCTCTCAACAGCAAAATCCAAAGTTCCATTCTAATTCCTTGTTCGTTATTGAAATTGAGTCTTCACTGTCTAAACAGTCATGGACCAAGAGAAGAAGTTTTCACTCTCCCACCTGCACACAACTGAACCTTGGAACACATTTAGTTGGAGTGTGGAAACCCCCTATACACATAAGGTGGTCAGCTGGTCCCACTAAAATCAGTGGATTCGGACAACAGTAATCTAATGTGTGTGGCCAGCTTTAGTCTTTCTTTTCAATATCACCACTTATACGCTATTGAAGTACACATTGATGGATCACCAATAGTCAACCTCATTCACAAAAATACCCATACGCCCAAAAGATTTATCAATAGATAAAAGCGTGGGTAGAGTAAAAGGGGTTCGTTCTCAACTACACAGGATTGCTTGCTGCTTTTTATGTCAAAGATCTTGCAAAAACATCACTTTGCAATATGTGTCCATTAACAGTGTCCTACCTATTCCTAGACATCCCTTCTTGTATGGCATGCATCAGCTCCTCAGTCACTATAGCTACAGACCGTCGTTCTCCTCTCAAGAAAGGCTGCCAGTACTGTTGCTATAGCTACAACCTGGCTTCTACTGCAGCTTAGTAGAAGCCATTAGAACAACCGCCCCTGAATTCAAAGTGAAACAGGACTGAGGTAAGATGAATCAATGTAGTGAGACAACCCCTTTAAGTAATCATTCGATGGTGTTTAAGCACCATTCCCTGAAGGCCACATACACATCATGTTCTCAGCCTTTGTTTGTGGTTTTTCAAGGCATCCTGACTTATACTATGGTGGAGCCATGGGGAGGGGGGGGGGGGTGAAATGTGTCTCTTTTCTACTACATTTGCTAAATTTTTCCAGTCATATATACTTTATGGGAGACATGTATGAACAGGGCTTCGTCAGAAGTCTGGCATCTTTTCAGCCAGACATCTAGCGCAGCCCTGTTCGCAATAGTTTACGATCACCCGTACGCCAGTGTCAGGCACATTACAGAGCGCCCATGACACTTTGTAATGCCCCTGAGATCGGGGCGTGTTGGAGGCGTGTCGCACTACAACCATACAAATCTATAGATTTATAGCTTCAGTACGGCAATTCCAGGTGCATTACTGCTGGAACAGGTAGAGCACTTTCAAAGTGGTTTACCTGAGCCAGAAATCATTGCCTTTGGCACTAAAATGTGCCTGATTTTATATACCTCAGTAGAAACAGTTTCTTTAGATTCAGGCACAATCTACACTTTAAGTATGTGCATAAAAAATGGCGTTTAAGCGGCATTAATCGTACTTGTCGCCCGATGTGCCGGACACAAAAGTGTGGTCTACTGCACTTTAGTGTTTGTCTCACATAAAGGGTGACATGTATCAACGGGGCTGTGCCATAAGTTTCCTACGATCTTTTTTCAGCCCGACAATCTAGCACAGCCCTTGTTTTCGCAATATTTTTTTAAAAAAAAACCTTCCCATTACTGCCAGTACAAGGGCTGTTTCCCCTTTTTTTTCTAGGTTTAAATTGCACTCATGAGGAGGTGACAGAAATTACGCCCCCCCCCCCCCCCCTCCGTAACATAATGCGACACAGTGTCAATCACATCAACCCAATCTAAAAATATAACAAAAAGCGTTTAAATACTATGTGCACATATAAAACTACATATAATAGTCAACAGTCACCAAATAGCACGCGCTACAAACAACCAACCAGAATCCCAAGACCACTAAGTACCACATATCACCACACACAGTGACCGAATAATACCAGCACGACACCATACCACCATAACAAACACTACCATAAAGTGACCAAATAATACAAACGACCATTGCTGAATATAAACCCATTATACTACAACCAAAATTACCGTTGGTACAGTGACCACACATTGGTGGTATACCCGCCTGAACACAGGCTCTGCAGACATATAAATGAAAACATTAAAGTTATAATCTTATGACTCACAGGAGGACGTCCCTGAGATTTTCTCTTTCTCTTCTTTTCTCTCCATCTGGACCCGCCATGATGACTACTCCGCGACTCTTCACTGTAAAAATTTACAAAACAAACATCTTAGACTCCTCACTTTATCAGCATTTCTCTACCAATTCCTATCTCCATAACAATCTCCCCCATCTAAAGCACCTCATAGGTAGCCAGTGTATATGCCCCTGATAGCCGGTAGTAGCCCCTGTAGCCTGTAGTAGCCCCCTGTACCAGGTAGTAGCCCCTTTAGCCAGGTAAGTGCCCCCTATAGCCAGGTAGAATTCCCCCATAGCTAGGTAGAATGCCTCGCATAGAGGCCCCAGGTGATGCCCCGTGCCCCCCTGTATCCAGGTGATGCCCCCTCTAGGCCAGGTGATGCTACCCCTGTAATCCGGTGACGCTCCCCTGTTACCAGTTGAACCGCCTCCCCTTTAATGCCCGAGTAGATGCCATCTATAGAACCTCAATATGTAGCCATGTAGTAGCCCCTGTAGCCAAGTAAGTAGCCGCCCGTATCCAGTAGATGCCCCTTTTTATATACCCCGTATACACCAGTAGATGCCCCCTATAGCCACGGGTGAGCCCCCTGTAGCCAGGTGATGATGCCCCCCTCTACTAGCCAGGTGACGCTCCCCTGTAGCCCAGGTGATGCTCCCTTGTAGCCAGGTAATGCCCCCTGTAGACGAGAAGATGCCCCCACTGTAGCTAAAGTGATTGCCCCTGGTAACAGTAGATGCCCCACTTGTAAGCCAGTAGTTGCACCGCCGCTGTAGCTCAGAGTTGATGTCCCTGTGAGCCAGGTGATGCCCCTGTAGCAGTAGATGCCCCCTTGTAGCCAGTAGATACCCCACTTGTAAGCAGTAGATGCCCCTGTAGCCATGTAGAGTGCCCCTTGTAGCCAGGAGATGCCCCATTGTAGCCAGTAGATGACCCCTGTAGCCAGTAGATGCCACCCTTGTAGCCAGTACATGGACAGGAGCTGCATTGTTTCGGAAAATAGCAGAGCCACTTACAACCCTTTTATTCCACATTTATCCCAAGTTTTTCCCACGCATCTACATAACTAAGATTATTAAAGTGTTTTATGATAGGACCCTTATGATAGCTCAAGGTCCATGGAATGAATCTGGATTTCTATAGCATATTATGTAGCCAACAAGCACTAAGGCCCAGCAAACAGGGAAAGACAAGGTCTTGATGCACAAGGACAGAGGACGCAACCAGCTCAGGGAGCGGGCCCCATCTTGGATTCAGAGCTCCAACGTGCACCTCGACAATGCTATTCAGCAATTCACAGGTGGTGGCTTTGCTCTGACAGCCTTACCCAGGCAATCCAGCCATCCTCCAACAGCCCTTAAAAACTAGCTTTCAATATGAAGAGACAGGTAATTGAAGACCTTTTCATAGACATTGGTCCATAGAGTTTACTTTAGTCATAAGATAAGAGACATTTTGCATATACACAGTTTTCTATGGTTAAGTGGTTCTCTGAGTATAACTCTGTTATCTGATAAAAGCAGAGAGTTTAGAGCAGGGAGTGACGTCACCCCATAGATGGACTGAGCTCTGGAGCACACTAATTATCTCTATCAAGATTACAGGTAAGCGATTGTTTTCAGTCCACACAGCACATGTACCTTGTGTTTGCTGAAGAGATAACATCTCCTATACTTATTAGAGTAATGGCTCAGTTATCTACAGAGAGTCTAGATATGCTAATATACTATAGAACCTCCCACAGCCTGATGAGACAGAGTGAATGTAAATCTGCTTGTGACTCAGTGAAACAGCCTAGTGAGAAAAACCTCTGTAAGAGAAACTTATAAGGGTACGTTTACACGGGGTAATTTCGGCACATATTTCGCGTCTTATTTGCGCTCTAATACGGGCGAAATTCTATGAGAACTATGGATTACGCCTCCTCTCTTCCCGCTCTGTACCAATATGATCGTAATTGTACGAGCCGGGGGAGATAAGTGGAACATGTACAAGTATTCAGTGGAGAATACGCGCCGGCGAGTATTGTATGCTCACATGGGGCCGGGGGTGTGCAGACCCCACCCCCCCACCCCCCCCCCCCGTGCCACGGGAGTGCGCACGTATTAGCGTGAGCTGCACGAACACGCGATGTAAAGATTGCGGCTTTCCGCGTATGTAAGGCACGCAGTACTGCATTGTGAAACATTCCTTAAGACTGACATGACAAATGAGCTTCACACACCCCCCCTCACAAGATACTATGCTTTAATTGTATAAATGCATTCAATTTTGGAAATAGTTTGATATTGGAAAAAAAAAAAAATTCTATTCAAATTCAGCCTAACATCTAAAAAATATTTTCAAAAATAATGTCCGGTATTTTCTAACGATCCTGCACCCACAAATGACATGTAGTAAGTTAATTGATCTTAGAAAGGAGGACCCTTTCATTTCTGGTATCTATAAGATGCACATATTTCCATCAAACGTAACTTTTTACCCGATCGCTGTAAAATGTCTTTTCACTTTCCTATTTTTCAGCCTGTGTGATGCTGATTACTTGCCATTTCTGTAATGCGAACATTATCATGAAGGAAAGTAATGACTTGCCATAGCTGTGGGCTAGCTGAAATACTTTTAAGTGCAATGTCTTCATAGCAAATTAATCTATACAGTGTTATTTAAAAAATGGAATAAGGTTAGCTTTCATTGTGACAGTCAATAACACTACAGTATAATAATCAATGGCTGTTTGTAGCAGCGGGACAGGAATGGGGCAGATCAGTGAAAATTACTGCCTCTCTGTGCATTCGTGTTGGGGAGTCGGGCGGCGTGATGCAGGAAAAATAACAGTCCGCTTATACAATTAGGGGGGGGTGGGGGAGCGGGGGGGGGGGGGGGAACAATGGTTTTACCTGGCATGATATCAGTGGCGAGGGCTAATGCACAGATTGGACTCGGGGCTTAACTGATGAAATGTGCTTCATCCCGGTGCACAATTCACATCTGTTTTCCAGGGAATTAAAAGACGGCTGTTTGTTCTAATTGTCGGCTGTTTTAGATATTTCCTTAATGCCCCCGCGCTTCATAATTATTTCAGCCATATATTAGCTACGTAGAAGAGGTGAACACTTTAAAGGACGCGATCAGTTTTTTTTTCAAATCTTAAATAAGAAAAAGAGTTTAATATCGATGTGTGTAGAATACATAGTGACGAGCATTGGATATATAACATTCTAAAGCAACATTTTACATATTTCTAATGTCTACTTTCATTCTGTTTTGCTGTTTTCACTTTTTTAGTTAAAGGGGTTGTCTCGCTACACGGGATTGGCTGCGCTTTTTGTGTTTAAAGTCTTGCAAAAACGAGTGCACTTGTGTCCATTAGCAGTATCACTAACCTAATTCATAGATATCCCCTCATGTATGGGCTGCTTCAGCTCCAACGGTCTCTATAGCTACTGACCTGTTCGTCTCTCAGTGATAGGCTGCAGCAGTGGTGCTATAGCTAAGACGTTCAGTCTCTCCTGATAGGCTGCCAGCACTGATTTTGTTTTGTTTAGGAGATAAAGAAGATTGTATTTCCTGCTTGTGTACACAAGCTTCCCTTAGGTTATTGGACCACTCTCTCATCTTTTCTCATTGCTCCGAGCTGGCCCTGTCAACCATTTAGGTTACTGGGCGAAGCATGAAATTTCCATCACAGGAGCTTGTTTACTTAGAAACTTTGACAAGTATTACCCAATTAGACTTCTGTAGTCTCGTGCACTTCAGTTAATTAACCTCTGTCCAGGCTGTCACTGTAGGAAGATCCGCTATGAATAGCAGAGCTATAATGCTAACTAATGTGTAGGAACCGCACACACAGCCTCGAATAGAGAAGTGTGTGCCTGAAGCTTTTAAAACCAGCCACAGCCTGAACAGGAAGTGTGATGGTAAAGTTGTAGAGCCACCCTCAGATCGCCATGAACAGGAAGTGGGATCCTGTAAAAGCTATAGAACCATCCTCTGCTGAACAAGAAGTTGGGAGAACTGAACCATGTAGAACCATCCACAGCTGAACAGGGAAGTTGGGAGCTGAGCTGTAGAACTCCATATCAAAAACTGAACAGGAAATCGTGAGCTATGAAGCTGTTGAACCACTCACAGCCTAAAAGAGAAAGTGGGGAGCCTGGAAACTATAGGACCCTCCTCATCAGGTTCTGAACAGAAAGTGTGAGCGGAAGCTGTAGAAACTGCCACAACCTGTACAAGAAGTTGCATGCCGGAAAGCGGTGAGATGCCACGGCAGCTGGACAGAGGAAAGTGTGAGCTATAAGCTGTAGAAACCCACGACAACAATTGTATAGGAACTGTGGGCATGAAGCTGTAAAACTTCCACAGGCCTGACAGGAAGTGTGAGAGAACCTGTTGGTGAGAACAGGCTCTGGGAAACAGTAGGGTGCGAGCCACCCTTTAGACATATTTTCTGTCTCAGATTTTAGTACGATTTATCTCAGTAAAGTTGGCATACTTGTGTTTCCAATGAGAACTTCCAATGCATCTGCCGACCCTCTGTCTCCTCGCAATGAGAGTCCAATGAGAAATGATATTTTTACACTCGCAGCAATAGACAAAGTTTTCTACCAGATCATTTTGTACCAAGAGGCCTAAAGATATGAGCGTTCCTGCACGAATTCATACAAGCAATAACCATAGTTGCCAACTTTTGAAAATGAAAAAGCAGGAGGATTCTAGTGGGCAGGCGCCGCGTGAGCGCGCCGCGGCAAAAATTTGCAATGGACACGCCTCGCCATCTTTCGGTATGCACGCCCCCTTATCGAAAAAAGCACCCACTCCACCTAGAAAAGCATAACGGCTGTTTGGAAGAAAGCTCAGGTTAGATGCCCTGTATAGCCAGGGTAGTAGCCGCCCCATACCAGGTAGGTGCCCCTTACAGGGCCACGCGGTAGATGCCCCTTGTAGGCCAAGTAATGCCCCGCTCTGTGGCCAGGTGTGAGCCAATTTGTTGCCAGGTAGATGCCCCTTTGTTTAGCCAGGTATAAAGGTGCCGCCAATTGTTAGACGGGTAGTGCCGCCCCCCCATTGTTAGACGATGGTAGGTGGCCACATTGTTAGGGGGCCAGGTAGGTGCCCCATTGTAAGTCAGGTTAGGTTGACCGCCATGTGTGTTAGCAGGTAGGTGCCCCTCATTGTTAGCCAGGTTAGTGCCCCATTGTTTGCCAGGTATTGCCCCCTTTGTTTGCCTGGTAGTGGTACCAGCCCATTGTTGCCAGGCTCGGTAGTGCCCCCATTGTTGCAAGGTAGAGCCCCATTGTTGCAGGTTAAGATGCCCCCTTTATGTTGCCTGGTAGTGCCCAGCATGTTGAAGGTTGTGCCCCATTTGTTTGCCTAGGTAATGCCAGTCCTCTGTTGCTCAGGTAGATGGTCCATTCTGTTAGCCAGGTAGTGCCCCCATTATGTTAGCCAGTTGTGCCCAATATGGTAGCCTTAGTATGTGCCCCCATGCTGTGTAGACTGAGCAGGTGAGGGTCCCCTCTGTTGCAGGTATGTTCCCCCATCTGTTTGCCTGGTGTGACCCTGCTGGTAGCCAGGTTGTGCCCCCAGCGGGGTGCACTGGTAGTGCACCCTTCGGTTAGCCAGGTAGGGCCCCCATCTGTTTGCATGGTGAGGGGCCCGAGCTGGTGACTGGGTGGGAACAAGAGTGCATGGGTGGTAAAAATGAGGGGTGCATGGGTGGGCAAACTTAGGGGCGTGAATGGGTGTGAACATGAGGGGGGCATGGGTGGGACAAGGGGGAGGGGCGGGGGGGTGGGGGGTGGGGGGGGGGGGTGGGGTAGGGGCGGGTGGGGGGGTATGGGGGGGGGGGGGCGGGTGCGGGGGCTATGAGGGAGGGAGGGGGAGGGGGGAGGGCGTGAGGGCTGGTGGGGAGGAGGGGTGGTGGGGTGGGTGGGGATGGGCTGCGGGGGGTGGGAGGTGGTGGGGGGTGCGGGGGGGGGGGGCGGGGGGTGGGGGAGAGGGTGGGGTGCTGAGGCGGGGGGCGTGGTGGGGGGGAGGGGTGGTTGTGGGGTGGGATAGGGGGGTTGGGGGGGGGGGGGGGGGGATGATGGGGGGTAGGGGGGGAGAGGGGGGAGGGGGGTGGGGGGGGGGGGAGGGGGGAAGGGGGGTGGAGTGGGGGTGGGGGGCGGGGGGGTGTGGGTGGCGGGGCGGGCGGGGTGTGGGGGGGCGGTTGGGGGGGGGGGGGAGGGGGGGTGCGTGGGGTGGGGGGGGGGGGGGTGGGGGGCAGGGGTTGGGGGGTGGCAGGTGGGGGTGGCGGGGGAGGGGGGGGGGGGGGGGGGGGGGTGGGGGGTTGGGGAGGGTGATTGGGTGGTGGGGGGTAAGGAGGTGGACGTCTTTGGGAGGGGCGGTGTGCCGGGGGGGGGGGGGGGGGGGGGGTTGTGGTGAGCGGGGCAGGGAGGGGGGGGGAGGGTGTGGGGTGGTGTGGGGGGGGGGGTGAGGGTGGGGTGGGGGGGGGGGGTGTGGTGGGGTGGTGGGCTGGGGTGTGGGGGGGGGGGGGGGGAGGGTGATGGGGTGGGAGGGGTTGGGGGTTGGGGGGAGGGATGGTTGGGGGGAGCGGGGGTGTTTTTTTTATATTGATTTTGTTTGTTTTTTAATTCATTTTTTTGGTCTTGGGAGTGATTTTTTATTTTGAGATGGTTTTTTATTTTTTTTTTAGTCTTTTTTTGTTGTGTTTTGGGTTTATTGCTTTTATGTCTTTTTGGGTTTTTGTTATTTTTTTTGCGTTTTTGTTTTGTTTGTTTTAAAGAATTCTTTTGTTTTGTCTTGGTTTTGCCGCTTTTTTTTTTTTTTTTTTTTGTTTTGTAGTGTTTGTCTTTTTCTTTTTTTTTGAAACTTTTTTTTTCTCTTTTGTTTTTGATTGCTTTTTTATTTGGTCTTTTTTGTTTGTTTTTCTTTATGTTTGTTTTTTTTGATTTTTTTTGTTGTTATGTGTTGTATTTGCCATTTTTATTTTTGTTGTGTGATTTGGTTTTTTCTTGATTTTTTTTTTTTTAGTTTTTTTTTTTTGTTTTTGTTGTTTTTTTGTTTTTGTTGTTTTGCTGTATTTTTTTTTATTTTTGTTTGGTTTTTTTTTTTTTTTTTTTTTTTTTGAGTTTTTTTTTCTTTTTTTTTCTTTTTGTTGTTTTTTTTTTTTTGTTTTTCTTTTATGGTGTTTCCTTTTTGTTTTTTTTGTGTTTTTATTTAGCTCATTTTTTTTATTTTGCTGTTTTTTTGTTTGTTGTTTTTATTTTTCTGTTGTTTGCTTTTTTTTTTGTGTTGCCAGGTAGAGAGCACCCATTGTTGCCAGGTAGTGCCCCCATTGTTGCCAAGGTGAGTGGCCCCCCTAGTTGCCAGGTGGATGCCCCCAGTGTTTGCCAGGGTGATTCCCCATTGTTGCCAGTAGTATGCCCCCATTGTTGCCAGGTGATGCCCATGTTGCCAGGTGATGCCCCCATTGTTGCCAGGTGATGCCCCCATTCGTTGCCAGGTAGTTCGCCCCCATTGTTGCCAGGTGATGCCCCATGAGTTGCGCAGGTAGTTGGCCCCCATTGTTGCAGTGATGCCCCATTGTTGCCGGTGATGCCCGCATGTTGTTGCAAGGTGATGCCCCCATTGTTGCAGGTAGTTGCACGCCATTTGTTGTGACCAGGTGGATGCCCCCATTGTTGCCAGAGTGTGTGCCCCCTCTGTTGCTGCAGGTGTTGCCCACTTGTTGCAGGTAGTTTCCCTCTCTGATTAGCCAGGTTTAGAGCCCCCTAAAGCTTATTAAAATTAAAGATATAAATCCACTTACTTACAGGCTCCTGCAGCGCGGCCTACTCATAGCATGCCCGATCTCCTAGAGCGGCGTAGGGGGAAGTGAGAGACAGCCGCACTGGTCAACTCACCCTGCAGCGCGCGTCACTTCCCCCTGTGTGAAGCTGTCTGTATTTACGGCGCACCTCACGGGTGGAACATTACAGGGGAGAAGGTGGGATGGAGGGAGCGATCCCTCCTGCTTCCTCCCCGGCACAGTGAGACCGGCTGGGGCGTTGAGCGGGACGCCTGCGGCCCGCTAGCACCCGCCTGCGAAGGAGCGGGTACCGCGGCGCAAGTGTAAGCGCACAGCGCTACTATTGCGCCGCTGGTAATGTAAAGGACCCCCGCCGCCTGCAGGCGGCGGGGAGGATGCCAACTCCCCCGGGAGGGCGGGAGGGGACCCAAATAAGCGAGACCCCCACGCGCCAGAAAAAAAAAAAATAAAAAAAAAAAAAAAAAAAAAACGGAGTGTAGGCATGTATGCAATAACGTTTTGAGGCTGAGAAAAGCACCGACGCGGCTTGACATTGCGAGGTCGGTTTTGCCACTGAAGAAGGTCAATGAATGCTGGAGTGCCCTGCGTAAGTGATTTAGGATGTTAATACTAGGAGTTAATGTTGGAAAGTCAGCAGATCTGCTGTCAACCTCGGACCGTGGGAGGGACGCTTCAGTAAATCTGCAATCCTTTCTGCTATGTTCGCGCAATGATTAGATCTTCCTTTCAACTTCCTAAACTCTATTTTCCAAACACAATGCACTGGATTGCATGGGACTTGTCTTCAAAGCAGCGAGTTTTGTTCTCACTTTTTTCGCTCTTCTCTCTTTTTTTTTTTTTTCAATGGCTCAGGCACAGTCGCTCTCCGAAAACCCTCTCCTAATGGGCCTTGAAGTATTGCCATGCATGATAATCTCTACCTTTGTACATCAGCATAATTTACAATGGCAAAGAGGACAATAGAATTACTTTGCAGTTAATCCCTTTCTATAGAAAGATACTCGAAGTGTACAGTCCTTTTTTTTTCTCTCTCTGCTGTTAGGAGAGTATACATGGCGGGAGGTGGATTAATTAACAAAAAGCTTTTGAACCGAGGAAATAATATTGAGGACTGTGTATATAGATTGTATATATCTTAAAAGGTGCTATTTAAGGCACATAGACTTGAAGATGTTAACTTGTCTGATAAAACCCTTTAACTTAAAGGGATTGTGCAACTTAAAGGGAGTGTGTCATGAGAAAATAACCTCTTGTTTAACTCCTGTTTTTATGTTAAGCATTTTTAAAGAACCTTTTGGTATGTTGTTTTTAAGATTTCCATATCTACAATATTTAGAAAAAAAAAAATACTGAAATCTCCCAGTTTTCACTTTTGGCCACTAGGTCTGATACTTCCTGTTCTGTAGAGAAAACGTTTCAGTTTTTTTTTAAAGAATTTTTGGTTGTGTTTTTTTATTTCCCATATCACTACCAATATTTAAACAAAATACTGAAATCTCCCAGTTTTCACTTTCGGCCACTAGGTCTGATACTTCCTGTTCTGTTGAGAAAACTTTTCAGTTTTTTAAGAATTTTTGTTTGTGTTTATATATATATATACACAGTGTGTATATATATATATACATATATATATATATATATATATTTCCTGTATCACTACCAATATTTTAAAAAATACTGAAATCCCCCAATTTTCACTTTTGCCCCCTAGGTCTCATACTTCCTGTTCTGTAGAGAAAAACCTGTACCCCCCCCCCCCCCCCCCCCTCCCCCCCCCCCCCGGTTTTTTTATAGGAGTTTTAGAGTTTCTGATTTTTTTTTTACTTACCATAACACTACCAATATTTAAACAAAATACTGAAATCACCCATTTTTCATTTTTTGTCACTATGTCTGATACTTCCTGTTCTGTAGAGAAAAATTTTCAGTTTTTTTAAAAAAAAATTTATTGTGTTTTTTTTTTATTTCCCATATCACTACCAATATTTAAAATAAAAAATACTGAAATTCCCCAGTTTTCATTTTTGGCCACTAGGTCTGATACGTTCTGTTCTGTAGAGAAAACTTTTCAGCAGTCTCCTCAAATTATCAGAGACAGGCAGGTTACACTGAAGGTAAGTTGACACCATGTGATATAGATAATACAGGATCCACCTGTATGTAAGATTGGAGATGTCCCTCTCTCCTTCCCGGCACAGTGACTTCTTTCCCAGGTCACAGAACTCTCAAATAGAAGTTAATGGGTCTGCTGCTATTCACAGGCTCCTATGTCCATAAGGCTGCTGCTAAGAATCTCTCTGAAGTTGGGTAATAGGTAGCTCAGGCAAAGTTGACCGAGACCATAATCATATAAAGACAACAGAATTAAAAAAAAATCTACATTCAAAAAATAAAAACAGATAAGAAGAAAATAATATGGATTTGTATCCAGGCTCGAATTGACCCACAGGGGAATAGGGGATACCCCGGGTGGCCCCCAGAGCATGGTGGACCTGGAGTTGTTTTTAACTGCATATACATCCTCAGAAGAGGCAAACAAGCAGAGAAAGATGGGCAAAACAGAGAGTGGTGAGAGTATGGAGGCGATGTACAGATCATTTACGCGGTAGCAGTGGGTCAAGAACAGCTCAACTGGTGGGAGCCTAGATTCAACTCCACCTGTGGGCCTTAAGTACCCCACTCCGACACGGTCCATAGCTTTTTCTAATTAGTAAAAAAATGGCGACAGATTTCCTATTAAAAACTCCAACTTCAAGACCTATCACCATCAGAAAACCTGATGAAGTAATAGACTAAAATATAAACAATTTCTCAAATAGATTGAAATGAAAGCATTTCTCCTGTAATTCAGTAAAAAAAGAACAAAAAAATAAAAAACACTGGCCTCTCAGAATAGGGAGGCTGAAATTGGGCCTAGTTGGGCTCCTCACATCATGATGGATCACTATGTCTGGATCAGCTTGTGAGACTTCCTCTTGTCAGAGGCTCGGGAGGTCCACTGTTAGTGGAGGAGTCTATAAAAGTTTTTTCTGGTTTTTTTAGTATGAGTAGACACTGGGGTCTGATCCAGGGAGATCGGTGCTGTTAGTTTCAATTGTCTGGGTGCTCATATAACTAACAGAACAGAAATAATACAGATGATATTGTGTATTCTTAGACTAGAGGCTTGATAACACAGCCACATGTATATACAGGCTCAAAATGACCAAGTTGAAAACAAGAAGTTTTCATAAACTATATAGAATGCCCATCTGCAGTGTTTTTCGCAATGTTGGTCTTGGAAATCAGAGTATAAAATTATCTTGTTTTTGGGAATTTAGGTTTTCACAAGATATTGGACTATTGCAACGTGAGTGTTAATTGTTATAGGCATTGTTGTACTTCTGTTATTGCACAAAAGGATTTTGTTTGCCATACACTAGGATACTCTGACTATTAACGATAATTTGGGGACCGCCCATATGGATGATGTCATGTCTTTAGAAAGCTTCTGGGGGTTATTGGCAGACATGTAGTTAGAGGGGACACATCCCTGTGGTTGTATTTTTACATGCACATAAATTAACACATACCCCTGCCTTCTGTAGTGCTAACATATGGGGGAAAGTCTAAAGAAATCAGGCCAAGATATCTGGGAAGAGAATTTGTGGACTTGCCCTGGATATCCACATTGGTGAAAATTTTCAGATGCCGCTGACAGGTGCCTCTTCTCATCTGTACAAGCAATTATATGCAAGTACAAAAACAAAATGGGAATGTTACCTGCCATCATACCGCTTCAGCAGGACGATGGGTTTCTGTGTCTCAGAGATGAACATGTTTTGGTCACGACTGTGCTTCAACCCAACGGATAATAATCTCAAAAGACCCTGTTGTAGAAACTGGTGGAAAGACTGGTAAGATTGGTGTTCATTATCTACAGTGAAATACAAATTAGTGTATCAACATTGGCTGAAGGGTCCGCTTGCACATGAAGAAGCCATTACTCCAAAAAGAAACATATAAGGCCAGTTTAATAGTTTGCAAATTCATTCAGGAACAAAAGACTTACTTTTTGGAGACATGTCCCTGTGGTCTGATGAAATTACAAACATTTGACTGTTTATTTTTACTGTCCCCATCATTACAGATATGTTCATTTGTAGTCAGACGAAAACCCTCCATAGCTCAATATTTTGACCGTGGCCGTCACAAATCCCTGATCTCAATCCTATTGGACCATAAATTTCTCCTCATCCCACCCCCCCCCCCCCACCCCCCCCCCCACCCCCCTTCCCCTTCCCTTCCCCCACCCCACCCCCCCCCCCCCCCCCCCCCCCCCCCCCCCCCCCCCCCCCCCCCCCCCCCCCCCCCCCCCCCCCCCCCCCGGCAAGTGACCTCCATAACTTGGAAGCTCGTTTCACACCTGTTAGGTCGTGTGGTTGGTGGAATAATTTGGGTGACTGGGTTTGCGATGTAGGCTTATATGTTTATTAAAATTTATGATACTGGTTCGAGACGGTGGTAAGTATTGGAATTCTGTTGAGTGTCTTATCGAGTTCTTGTGGGTTGGTGAAGGTCTGTGTCGTCCGTGCATCTTTTTGGGAGACTATGGAATCTTTATGTTGCTGCTGATGTTGGTAGGTGGTGAATGTGTGTTTTTTGGGGTGTGGAGTCAGTGCTGAGGAGGTAGGCACTTTAGTTTTATTAGAGGGTATTTTAGGGTGTTCGTATACTGGTGGGGATCCCTGGGAGGCTTCGGTCCGACCTTAAGGAGTTAATACGGAAATGCCTGTTTTTGGTGTTTCTATTAGTACCCTTTACATGTTTAGATAGATGCTGATTGGTTCTTTATCTTGTGTATATTTAGGGAAAAGACCAATTCCTTTATATCAAGATGTTTGTTGAGGGAAGGGGAGGAGTTATCAAACGAGATACTCTTTTTCCTAGAATCCTTGTTGTAGGCGTCCTCTTTGCTCTCCTGCCTTTGGGGAGCGGCGAATTATGGAAGGATCTTGGAACGGTGGGATATCTATGCTGCAACTAAAATGATGAGTATTGGTTTCATTGATCCATATGAACACATACTGTGTACTTAATGGGGTTTATGTATGTTTTTTTGAAGAAAATATTAATGTTAAGTTAAGTTATTTTAACTTATCTACCAGTTCTATGTTAGATATTGTCGTTTGCATGTGGGTAGTGGAGGACACCATGTGTTAAGAACCGTGTTATGGATAATACATCCCTCATGTAATCTCATCTACATTCATTTTTATTTCTTTATTTTCGTTCAGCCAATGATCAATTTATTCTATGGGATAACGATTTTCAAAGATAATAAATATTTGAATTTTATTGAATTAAATAGTTTTTTTCGTTACCCCCAATATTATTGTTCCATTTTATTTAGAGATCGGTACAAACTTCGGTAAGTATTTCACTTTTATTTCGGCCATGTACAGTTTATTATAGAGTGCATTTAGATAAAAACAATAAGGAGCGTCGCTCGCTCTCCCTTTGGTCAAATAACCGCAACTCTTTTTTACTTAAGCCAATAACAAACAGAGCTCGCTATGAATTTCTTTCCCAATAGAAATCTATGAAGAAAGCTAGCTCAGCCGCTGATTGGATATATGCTGGACGATCCACTATTCTCCCAACACAGATCACAGTACTAGAATATTTCCCATTAGACAATAATAACTTTTTAGGGCGCCCTTCTATCGTGCCCTTCTATCTCCATTATAATATAGACGCTCTACATCTGATTGGGTGGATTCATTATTCTGCAGCTGGCGATCAACCAAATAAGACTCTTTTCCGTCTTTTTTACTGTATTTTTTGGGGGAAAACATGCACGACTTTTCATTTGATTGTGTCCAGTACTTATCAATTGCTTATAATGGTATCAAACTGCGCTCCTATTACTGATTGGCTGTTTTTTGCTGACTGAATGAGAAGAGCTTAATGTAATTTGATGACTGTATTTTCCTCGGGCTTTTCTATATAGTGTGCTATTCTGTATATGGCGATGGATCGGCGGACAAACGCGTTGTTAGGGATTTGATTGATTTTATGTTTAATAGAAGAGTGTCAGCTCTTTTACAGATAATATTTTTAAACATAATAGCAAAATGATTGTATTAATCTACTCCATGCCGCTCGGAGCTTGAAGGAGCTGAGATTTCAGTGCCCCAACATCTCTCCATTGACTACACAATGGAAACAAATGAAGCTTGCGATCTGACTTGGTACCGGGATAGCCAGGCCCCCCGTTAGCTTCAACAATCAGCTCTTTTCTGAGTTTTTACTGTTTTTTGGAACTGTCCGACTTTGAATTTGAGTGAGTCAATATTTCTCCTTAGGTTATAATCGGGTCTCCTGTCGCTCCATTCTGATTGGACCAGAATTGCCAAGCCCACAACTAGCTTACCAACATCAGCTCTTTTTCTGCCAAATTTTTACTGTATTTTGAAACTGTCCCGCCTTTGTTAATGATTGGTCATACTTTCTCTAAATAGGTTTTAATGGTACACTGTCACGCCTTATTTCTGATTGTCTGGTTCTGGCTAACCCGTCCAAATGAGAGCGATTACAGAATTTGAATTTACTGTTTTTCCTGGGCCTTTTACTATATCACTAAATTCTCCGACCTGATTGCGCCCAGAACTAGATTTTTGCGATTAGTGAATTTTTTTATTTTATTATTTTTTTAGGGTCTTGACGCTCTTTTTCGTGTTAATGTTTTAAGCTTTATAAAGGCGATTTTTTTTTTTTTGAATCATACTCCATGCAACACGGAGCCGGAGTAGCCGGGATTTCTTTTGCGATCCTTCTATATGTTTCGCTCTCATGTTACATTCTCGACTTAAACTTCGCCTACGCCGGATCATTTAAGGACCAGAGTCATATAGGTCTCCACTGTCTGCCAAACCACCAGCTCGCCCCCCTGAGGTGCGTGCATTGCGCTGCCCTCTTTGCCGAACCGCGATCTTTAACTCGCGTCTGGAATCGTGTTTCACGAACGCAGACCCGCGTCCGCAAAGTTATAGACTCTATAAGAGAAAATGGAATATAATGAGTTGTTTGGGCATCCGTTTTGGAGTAGTTTGAGCCTCTGAGACCATTTATTATAATGCTATCCATGGCGTAGAACAGTTAGGAGGATTTCGACCCGGACACCGGTTAAGGAGGATTTGGATTAAGCCACAGTTTAAACAAGGCGAAAATACAGTTATTACTTGTCTGCAAATTGGGGACTGAACGGTCGGGAGGACAGGGGGGATGTACCGGTTATATGTTTTGGATTGAGGTATTTGTATGGTGGTGTTGTTGGTGAGGGTTGAGAGTTTTTTATGAGGGGTATTGTGGGGCTCGCAAGGAAGGGCGTTGATTTTTATTTCTGTAGTTATTGTAATTTGGGTTTGGGGTAGTATATTTTTAGTTTGTTTCACTATGTGTCTTTGTTTGATGGTTTTTTTTTTTTTATTATGATAAGGTTATTTTAGTAGTTTTTGTGTTGAATGGCGTATTAATTTATATTTTTATTATCCAAAAAACAACTACCTCTGGTAGCAGAAACTACAAAATTTCTGCTGCATCATTACAGTTACTTTTCAGGCCTTCGGATTTAAGGAGTAATAACAGCGGGGCGCGAAATGTACATTGAATATCAGCTGCGCGTCGGAGCAGTACGTTTTCAGAGCGAACCATTGTATCACTCCGCTGAAAGCTGACTCGCCTTCCACTATTTATGTTCTCAGCTCCCGAGGAAGGCTGGGTGCGAAGCTCACTAAAAGCGGTGTTAAAAGTCCACCTCGCCTCGCATGTGTAGTGAGGTGCCAGTGCAGGGTGAACTTCAGGCGACTGAATCAATGGACTAGTGCCCCTATAACACATTTCATGGTGATGTTAGATTGCGAGACAGGCTGGAAAAACAGTCGAGAAATCATTAAACATGTTAATGAAGAGCCAAAAAAGACGTTGTCTGTCCTAATGATTGAAAATGAACTTGAATAAAAGGAGAAAACAATCATAGCATATCCTAAAAGCGAAATATATGCTAGTGTGATAAACGGTGGAGTGCATTGTAAAAATGTTAAAGTTAAAATTATATAACTGATCGCTCATTGTATGTTATCTCGATCTCTAGTCTGAAAGGGATTAGGTTGGTGGCCCTGGTTTACAATTTTTTTTTAGGGATGGGGTGTTCGGGTCAAGTTTATTGTGGTTTCTTATAAGGTCCTTTTTAAGTTAGTGTTTTACTTTATGCTTTATCTTGAAATGTCATTAGAGTGGGTTGTCTAAGGCACCGGAGCTAATATGGAAGTTGGGGATCAGTGGTGGGAGTGTTGGGGATAACCTCATTGGGGGTCGTTTTATGTTATGGGTTGGTTGGCCAATTGGCTGGTTGAGAGGTTAGATGGCGGGAGGTTGGTTTTTAACTTTACTTTATCGTATTGCACGCTGCGGAACCATGGGTCCCTGTTTGTTACGTTGTGTGTAGTTAATTGGAACACAATCAGAAATGGTTTTGGACGGGCGTCTGGGACTATCTTTGGTTCATGGTTTTATTGGCTGTTATTGTGTTTGATGGGGAGTGTGTAATGAGGAGGGATGTGTGGTTGAATCATTGATGTGGGTGGGAGGAGTGTGGGTGTCGTGTGCATTAGTTGGGCGAGTCACCGGGAGTGCTCGTGTTGGGCGGGAAAGGTTTTGGGAGATACCATGGTAGGGAGTGGGGAGTTTGTGGAGTTTAGTATATAGGTTAGCGGGTGGGGTAGGGTGCGGGGTTATATTATTTTTGATTGTGAGATGGACGAGAGGAAAAGGTAGGGATGTGAATTGATGGGCGAGTGTACCCCCTGCACGTCCAACCTAGGGTTGGCAGGCAGGTAAGATGTGTGGGACTAGAAATGGCGGGTATCGTGCAGATTTTGGGTTTTTTTGGGTAATTTGTTGTTTTTGAGATGTGAGCCTGGTGGAGAGGGGGGAGGGTGAGGGAGTTGGGTTTTGTTGGAACTGAGGGGGCCTGGGGGCCGGAATATGGTTAGTAATGGGTGTAATTTCGTAGAGTAAGAAGTTGAAGGTAGAGAGAGGTGGGGTGCGGCGGGAGTTGGATTGCGTGTTGTTTAGGGTCTGGGGAAATTTTGATTTGGTGTATGTAGAAACAGTCCTGGTGTGTTGGTGTAGAGTGTGTTTATGGTTACTTGTTCGAGGGGCCGGAAGTTGGTTTTGTTTAGTTGTTTTTGTGGAGTTGGATTGTTTGGATGGGGTTGTGAGTGGTTGGAGGGTATTTGCCACATATTTTTGTTAATTGGCCGAACAGTTTTTGAACCTTTAATTAATTGGTGTGCTAGTTGGGTGAAGATCGGCGGGATTGTGCTTTTGCTCTGATCAGTGCGGATTGGAGTATTGTAAACAAATCATTTTTATTAAGTGTAAAACATTTCTCTGTAAAAGAGCTAAAACCCCTCTATTTTTTAAAACATACAATTAACTAAAATCCACTAACAACGCGTTTGTCAGCCCAGAGACGGGCTACTTTCAGCGAATTTTGCGATATTAGAAATTGCCTGGGAGAACAATACATATAATTCAAATTCTGATGAAAGCTCTTCTAATGGGTTGCAGGAAACCAACCAATCTCAAGAATCGGAGCGACTAGTGAAAATTATAACATATGGAGATGTATTTGTCACCACTTCACATGAATACAGGCGGGACAGTTCAATACTATCAGTTAATATATAAGGCAAGGTATAAGTTGCTTTTGGTTGTGGCCTAGCGGAGGATGCTTTTAACAGGACATAGCACATGTGACGGGCATCAGGCTGGGGGTGGGAGTGTTTGTCTGGTATGAAATTTGTGACATTGTTGTGGGGGCCTGGTTTAGTTTTTTTTGTTTTGTTTATTGGTTGGATGGGTTGTTTTTGGTTTAGTGTTTTTTTTCTGTTAACACCAACTCTTTATATATTGTCTTCTAAATTTTATATAGTGATGGTTACAATCCTTAGGGGAGTCATTTTCATTTTATTTCGGGCATGTAAAGTTTTCATTATATGATTGGCAGTTTATGATATCCACTTACATGAGCAGGTGATCGCTCTAACATGGGGGACACACTTAGATACGCGCGGAGATGTGTTCGGTGAGAATGCAATTTATGTGAGGATACAAAAAGGACATAGTGATGGGACGTGAGGGAGGACTATGTGTTCATAGTGGTGTCATGGTCGAGATGAAGATGTGGGGAAGGTCGGGAGGAATGAGGAAAGAAAAAATTAAACTTGAATGTGGTAGTGCCATGTTGCAAAGTGAATAGGTTGTATAGGGTTCGTTTGTGGGCAGAAATGCGTGGAGCTGTAGAGGGGAGGGGAGGGATCTGAGTTGTTGTTGAGTCGAATCAGTGTATGATGGTGGGTGGGGTGGATTTGAGGACGCTAAGGGGCTACTTAAATATGATGACGAGCAGGGGAGGAAGAAGGGGTGTAAGGTGGGGGTGTGGGGAAAGAAGGGGATGTGGGTGGGAGGGAGATTGAAGTGAGATGCTGCGGGGAAGGGGGTATGGGGGATAGGGACGCGACGTGGAGGTAGCGGGTGGGGGAGAGGGCCTGGTTGGATATGTTGACGTAATATAGGGTGTTTTTGTGCAGCGGGTTATGATTGGTGGGTGATGGTAGGTAGGCTGGTTGAAAGGACTTTAGGAGAGGTGAAATTGGAAGAGTGGGGCTTCAGCTGGAAGAACGGGAAGGCAAGTAGGAAAGTATTTTCGACTCCTTCGGGGCCGGGGTGGGTGTGGTTGGTGGGCTGGGGGGTGTGTTGTGAAGGGTGAGAGGGAGGAGAGGTCGTTGGGAGGGTGTTAATAAGTTGCAGGTTTTTACTGGGGCGGGTTAAATGTCAGCAATGGAAAGATCTGCATGAGGTGTGGGGTACGGAGGGGGAGGGTGTAGGTGTGTGGAGGGTCAAGAGTTGGGGTTAGGTGATGAGGGGGATTTGTCTGGGTGAGGGGGGTGTATTTATGCGGAGTGGGTGAGGGGTTTATTGTTTGACTTGGAGATTCCACCCTCCAGTCAACTCTTGTATTTATTCTTGTTAAAGTTTAGTTAACTGTAGTCTGTGAGATATGGGGGAAAATGGCACTGTTAGGGAGAGGGAAAGTAGCCTCCTCCCGGCCTCATTTAGACCAGATTCAACTAGGTCTGACCTGTCCGGAGCTGTTCGAGCGCTTGCAATGCACCGCACTTTGCCGACACGGTGATAATACAATTCCTCGAGTATTCTGAATGTGGTAGCGTCCCGCCACGGAACGCCCAAACACCCGCAACCCGTCATATGCCCCCCCCTCGCCCCATTTCTGGTTAACATCGCTTATCTAGATTGGACAGTATTGCACCACGCGGCGCCTGGGGTGACGGGGCTGGAGATGGGGGGGAATGTTTTATGGACACACCCGAGCTTTTGAGAAATTGCAAAGTTATAGAGGATAACAGTAGTGTGTGTGTGGTATGGTAGTGTTTGTCAGGTCCGGGTATTTGTTCCCTTGGTGGTGATTATTTTGTGGGGGGTGGTTGATATTTATGATGTTTGTGGGATACCTGAGGGTTGGGGGGGGGTAGTCCGGGCCTTTTGTCTTATTGGGTGTACTTTTGTTTTTTTGAGTGGTACACTTTGGGGCTCTTGTCTACAAGCGGTGGTATAGGACCCATTAAGTTTATTATTTGTCGTTGGAGTTCTTTCCGTTGGATGTTTGTTTTATTGTTTTTTCAACCATCTAACGTTGCATTTGTAGCCTGTGTTGGCAAGTTACTAGTGTCCATGTGGAGCAACTGGTTGGGGTTTGAGGGCGATGGCAGTAGGATCAAGGGTGCGGGGTGTTGTCCTAGGGGGGTATTAGGGTTACGAGCAGGGTGGGTGTATGATTGTAGTGGCGGGGGAGAAGTGGGAGTATATGAGGGGAATGTTGAGGGTTGTTTGGTAGGGAGGAATTATCTCAGGATTGGTTGTATTGGGTGAAAATTTGTGTAATTTCATGGGTTAGAGGTTTTTTTGCCGGCGATTTTTTGGGCTAATTGGGGGGATTTTAGGATTTTTCTGGGACGGAGGTGAGTTGTTTATGAGTGGAGTGGATAGCTTTTCGTGGGGTGTTAGTGATGAGTCATGTGCGGATCGGGGGGTGAGGAGGGACGGATTGGCGGGGGGGTTTAAGGGAGGGGGGGGGGGGTGAGTACTGTTGGCGGGATGTGTTTTGCGGTGGTTGGGTTGATTGGTGTTCTGGTTGCTCTTGTATTTAGTTTGGATTTTTGTTATGTTACGGGGTGTGTCGTACTAAGCGATAGCTGGCTTGGTGTCGTATGTTCGTGACTTTGTTTGTTGTGAGAGCGGTTTGGGTCAAGTGGTTAACATACCGCAGTGGTGTGTAAATGGTTTTGGGTCCATCATTAGTAAAGTAAACCTAACACCCCATTACATGTAATTTTGGTGTATTTGATTACCTTGGTGAGAAGAACGGTGGATTATATGGTTCGTTTAAATGACTTTGGGGTTCGGGATTAATGATTTTTGGATTACAGTGGGGTGTTGATCGGAATTTTTCTTTTTTTTCAATAATTGTTTTGTCAACTTGATTACGGGCGTTCGAAATGCTTGAATCGAGGGATATGCATTATTTAGATATGGTAGTTCCCCCTGTGTTCTGCCGTTTTTTCAGTTGACTTATCACATTCTGTGGATAATAGGGACTTGTTGTCGGGCTAATCCTTCCTCATTGAAACTGTGTCAGTGGTGGTTGATAATGGTAGGGTCCGACAGGGTGGAAAGATGGGGTGGGTTAATTGGGGTATGAGGTGGGTGAATTGAGGAATGCAGGTGCAAGCTCGGCTATACACCAGTTGGGGAGACAAATTTATAGGTTACTACTATTTTTATTATCTGTAAATAGTTTTTCATATATGTTTAAATAAATGCTTGGCTTTATGGTTAAAAAAATTTTTTAAGTTAATACAAAAGGTAGAGGTTTTTCGCCTAGTGACTGTCCGAATGGGTAGCTGGTTGCCAGTGTGAGGTACAAATATGGAGTGGGGATAATTTTGCTAGGGAGGGTTGCTCCTGAGGGATGGAGCGGTTTTGTTTTTTCTTTTTGTGTGGGGAGGAATCCTTAATATCCTGAAAATTTTAGCTGAACCTAAGTATAAACTAAGTTTTTGGTTGATTTTACCATAGTTATCATTGGATAATAGTTTTCCTCTGGGGCCTCAAACTTAATTGGCAATGTTTTGCTACAACCTGGTCATTATTCCTAGTTGGTGCGGCTATTTACCTTTACCTTGTGGGTTGGTGTATAAACTCTGCTGTTTGGGCTACATGGCAGGCGCGATACAAGGGAGGGAGCGCCTATTTGGGACTTTTGTAGATGCACAGGGTATATTGGTGTGGGTCGCGGCCAACTGGTCGCATGGTCTATTCTGTCCACCAGAAATATGTTTATCAGACTACAGGTGTGATACCATTCCAGTAGTCCGCCCCCCACATTTTGGATCTACACCACTCAGGGAGTCTCTATTAGGGTTGTATATTTTGAATATGTGTTGGGCTCTAGTACGTGCGCCATCCAGGTGATTTCCGTAGTTTTTTTTTAGGCATGGTTGTGGGATTGGAAACTGGTGAAGGTCGGGAGCGATACGCTGTTCCGCACTTTGGTGTGTGGGATGTCTGTTTTTTTTCTGGATTGGAGCAATGTAGGTGCTATTGTTGTCTTTGGTCAGGCGGTCATGTCTAGGGTGATAAAAGCTGAGGGTGTTGAGGGGCGGTTAATATTGGTATATTGTAGTGCTCGTTTGTTTAATATATGGGGTATGGGTAGTGTGAGGGGGACGTTGGGGGTGGTTGTGTGTCTTTTGAAGATGGGATATCTTAGTTGGTTTTGTTAACGTGGGGGTGTTTTTTGGGAGATCGGTGGGTGCGGAAATGGGTAGAATCCAGTGGCAGGTACTGAATGTGAATAGGAGGTTACAGGTGCGGGATTTGGGATGATGGACAGCGGGGGGGAAGGGGAGGGGTCTAGGTGTGAAGGGTCGGGTATTAGGGGGGAGGCGCTGTGGGGATTGGGTTTTAATTAGAAGCTTCGGGGGTGGCGGGGTGAAGGGCGTTGGATGTGGAGTATTGATAGGGCGGTAGATGGTTGGGTGGTGGGGAGGGATGTGTTTCTTTTGAGGTCGTAAGTGTGTTGGTGATTAAAGTGGGGAAGAGATGATGGGTGAGAAGTGATAGTGGGGTATGAAGTGTACTTATTGGGGGTGTGGGGGGGTTGGGCTGAGTCTGCGTAATGGAAGGTGGGTATATTGATCTTTTCTCAGGGGATAGAACAGGGTTATCCTCTTGAGAGCGATATTTATCTTGTGGGGAGGCGACTGTCATAAATGATGGATTTAGAATGGAATAGTAAGTATCAGATTTGGTTTAACTGAGGCTGGTGGTATGGGGGAACGGGGGATGGGTGAGATAGGTGTCGAGGTAGGGGGGGGCGGAGGTTGTCGGATTGGTGGGGTATGGGGTGTATAGGGGGTTAATGGGGGAGTGCGGGAGGTTTAATTAATGTGAAGTTAGTACGAGGAAGGTATTTATGAGCGGTGTAGAGAAGGGGAAGGTTTGACGGGGCGGGAGTGGGGGTATGGATGGTGGCATATTGGGTTTGGTACTTTAGGATAGGATTGCAAAGTTGAATTTGGGGGGAGGTGGGTGGTGGGGGTTTGGATTCCCGTGAGGGATACCATGAGGACATGGGCTTACCAATCTGGGTATATAGTGAGTGGAGGTGGGATCTGCTGTGGGTTGGTATGTAAGTGGTCGATTGGACATAATTTAATGGTAATAAAAGGGGTGTGTCACTTAGTCAGGTGGGTTGACATCGTTCACGGAGGCGGTGTAAGGAAAGCATTTTTCTGTTTCATCTATTGAGGGGGGGGTTTTTCCTTTATTATTTTTTTTTTGGAGTGGGGGCTGTGGGGAAGGTTAGAATATTTGGTTTGGGTTGGAATTTGAAGAGTGAGGTAGTTGGGTGAAGTGATAAAGGAGTTGTTGGGAGGGAAATATGTGGTATGTTGATAGCGGGTTGGTAAGGGAGTGGGCCAACGAGGTAAAGGGTGGTTTTTTGTCAGGAAGGGGCCGTTTTTGTGGGGTCTTACGGGGGAGGGTTTAGTGGCTGGGGAGGTTGGTGGGGCTCGTGTAGTACGAGAATAGCGCGTTTTGTGGGGGGTAATGGTGGCAGCTATTCTTTGAGCATTGCGTGTGTCGGGTAGGGGAGGGGCCTGTTTGGAGGTGTCTTTCAGGGTGCATAACGGTCGGGTGGTTGTATGTCTATAAATTAAGTGTCAGTCTGGGTCTGACGGGGTGGTCACAGACTCAGCAGTCCTAACAAGGTACAGTCGGCGTTGCAATGTAATCGGGTGGTATTAATGCAATACGTAGGCTGATATTGATGTGGGTATTTGAGGGGACTGCAGATGGGGGGGGGAGGTGGGAGCGGAGTAACGGTGAGGTTTGGGCGGGCATAGGAAGCTGAGATTTTTGTGGAGTGGTTTTTAGAGGTAGGGGGGTGGGGTGGGGTTTAGAGGGAATGGTTGGGGGCTGGGGGGGTAGGGGAGGTATAGAGAGGGGGCGGTAGAGGGGATATAGGGGGGCTATAGTTTACCCAATGAGGGGGATTTACAATGCAACGCAGCCGGACTGTATCAGTTCTCTTGCTATTAGCTAGGTGATAAGCTTAAACTGATATTGCGGATGATGGGTCTACAAATTACAGGCAAACTGTCAGTCACACGCTGCAGACTAAATTTGATGGGGTGGGACTAACTCCTGACGTGACGTCACATCAGACAACCCGGATCCCGCCCCCCCCTCGCCCTTGTGTGTGTTTTATGATGAAAGCTTGGAAAGAGCGGCCGAACAATATTGACAGATCTCGGTTAGCTGGAGACGGGTTCCGGGGTGTATGCACAGAACTGGGTATGTTTACGCAGGGCGGTAATAAAGATCAGCACGACAATTGTTGGAACGCGCGAGGATAGCGGGGCTGATTGAGGTTGGAGATTTGGATGACGTGGCGATGGATACAGATATGAGACTTTTCGGAGCTATTTTAGTAAAGGGATGCACGAGTGTGCCGGAGAGACTAAACCGTGGGGCGAGTATATGGCGGGGGGGTTGTTGGAAAGCAGGACGTGTGCGCTTATGCTCACCCTGGCTATCGAAGCTGTAGGGGTGCATCTCTTCAGGGGCAATCGATGGACAAGCAACGGTATTATTTAACAGCCACGAGGGTCCTTTGTTTCCCTTCGCAAGATGTGCTGTTTGTGAGCGCTACCGACCTTGTCACAACAGTGAAAGGTTCGCCCTTGAACGTACATCTATACGGCAATTTGAGGGGAACCCCCTATCATCGAAAATTAGAGTACTACCACGACGGATTGTGTACGGCGCAAAAGTGTCTCGGTAAGGAAATTCATGGAGGATGTTTACAGGATTTGATCAATTGCCTCCATTAGTACTGTCACGGATATGAGTGAGCAAACATTAGAAGAGTTAAGACTCAGTAACTTTACCTCCCTGGCGCTAACGTTCACTCCCGGTTGGCGGTCCGTTTCAACATGGGTAAGTAAGCATTTGATATTGATATATTGTTCACTGGCTTGACTGTCTAAAAGCGCCCAATGAACTGAGGAGACTACAAGATCACACTTGCATGGGACCTCATGATGGCTCGTATTTGGCACTGGAACTGTCAAGTAGATGTTGCACGGCTGAACTTCAAACGGCATTGATCAGTAACGGAAAACTCCTTTAAATTAAGCAAACCAGAGACTCCTCCAAAAGGAAAAGTCACCCATTGGCAGAAAGCTGTTTTAGGGTTCTTGTAGATATGTATATTTATTCTGTTTCCGCACCATTTATCCCAGTCTAAATCCGGTGACATTGGAGATAGGTGGGTTATCTAGAAACATATAAATCATATCTAAAAACTTTGTTCAAAAAAGTTAATTACACTTAAGGTTACTTGACACGTTACCCCAGTAGTGTGCCCACATCCACCTTTCAATATCAATCCATTTTTTTGTCAGACATCCACCAGTCACAAGCTTGTCTTACAATGGCAGCTTTTAGAGATTATCTAGAACTTCAACTCTCATCATATCCTAACATTTAGTGTAACGCATTTTAAGGACCCACTCCACCGTTCTTTTGACCAGCGGGCTATTTCAGGTCTTTTGTTGATTCAGCGAACAGTCTTTTGGTCGTCGCAGCAGACATCGGAGTTTGCCGGGCACCAGTGCCACGAAGGCAGTCGCTAAGGTCAAGGGCTGTCACTACAAAGCCCTGATCCACAGCCACAGCTCCTGCAAAGCGACGGGTGGGAGCGAGGGGAGCCTTCCACTACCCCGGGGGCCCTTACTCTTGAAGCATTTACATTTATACGCAGGTCATCCCCCAACCCGCAAGTTAGCAATCAAAGATATTTCTGGCTGTCAGGTGATCACAATAAACACACGGTGGAACAGACAGTTGACTGGGGGAACTGCTCACAGTCAGAGCGGCTGGGGGTGACATAGGAGTGGCCCATGGAAGTTGTGTAACGGTAAGCCAAATGAGTCTGGGAAGAAGCGTGTGAGGGAAGGTGCTATGACTAGGGCGGCTGTAGGTATCTAGTGGTTGTTGCTGGAGGTGATTGTGTTGGCTTTGCTGGAGTTGGGTATGGTGAGTTGGGGTGTTTTATTTTTTTTTTGGTTTTTATGGGGAGAGGATTGGGTGTGGTTTTATTTTCTGTTTGGATTTTTTAATTAGTTTTTGGGGTGTTTTTTGATTTGGGGGAGTAGTAAGGTAATCTGTAATCTTGTTTTTGCGGTTATATGTGGTTGGTGATATTATACGGGAATGTTGTGATAGGCTGTTTGGTATGAGTTTAGTATGGGTGAGTGGTTGGGTAGGCGGCGTTTAGGGGTCTGGGGGTTTTTTTTCTTGGGTTTTTCTAGTTTTTTAATGTACTGGAGTCTTCTTATATGGGGACTATTTTTCGGGTTATTTGTTTTGGGTTGTGGAGGTACATTGTGTGGGTGTAATGGGTTGGGTTTAAGGGTTTGTTATTTAGGAGGAAGAGATATTGATATGTCTAGTGATAGAGATTGTGTCTTTATATAGGCGGATATAGTGGTTTTTAGTTTTGTGTTGGGTATATAACGGTGGCGGGTTTAGCAAGTTTGGTGGAGTTTTTCATTCTGTTAGTTTTTACTTGAGGGAGGGGGGTTGGTGTTTAGGTATAGAGGGTATTTGATTATGCAAGGAGGGGAAGGATGAGGTGGAGCTGGTGTGTGTGGTTATGTGTTTGGTTTACTTAGTATAGGGGGTGGGGGGGTTGAGGGGTATCTATATAGGGGAGTGTGGGGGGAGGATTGGTGGGTCTGAGTAGATGAGAAGTAAGTATTAGTGTTTGGTATGAGTCGGGAGGTAGGGGTGTAGGTTTGTTTGGTATTACGTTTGTGGTGGGTTGGCGTTGTGGGAGATGTGAATGCAATGGATGGGTAATCTTTCGGGGTAACAGTTTTTTGGGTTGGGGTGGAGGTGACAGTTATTGTAATTTAGAGCAATGGTGTATGGGTGGGGTTGTGATTTAGGTGTGCGGATTGTGTGGGGGAGTGGGTTGTGATAGTGAGTGGCTGTGAGAACATCAGTTTTGTACGTTGTGTTTGGTGGCTATTATTTTAACGTCATCGAAGTGGCCCTCTTCCTCGGTTGTTAGGCGGGATGTTAGGTTAGATTTGTATGCGTAAGTTGGCTGGGGTTAGTTAGAGAAACCGAAGCTTGCTTTGAGTAAGGGATAGCATGCGGCGATTTTGGCTTTAAAAGATATGGCAGTCCGGTCCGTGGGTATGTGTATTAAACCAGGATAACTGAAGGGCAAGTGATGGGTCTGGGAATGTGTGGTTTTGTTGGTGGGTTGTGTCTTAAAGGCCGATGTTACCGTTCAATTGGCTATATTGAGGCCCAACCAGAAGTGAGGGTTGGACTGTATTGATCTATATGTTTTTCTGCCCGATTCATTTGAGTACTACATGTAGCGCACCTTCTTAGTTTTTGTACATTCTAGCAGACCTCAAAGCCGACGCATTTGGCATACGTCATAAATGGGAACTAAACTATTGGCACAGGGTCGGTGTGGCGGAGGGAACACCTAGGGTATTGGGTAAGACGGGGAGTTTTGGAAGAAGTCCGTTGATAGTGGAGATCAGTATACAATAAGTATAAGTTGGGTTTTTCACATCGCTTTACACTAATGGTCCGCATTCACCTGACCTTCCAGGTAGGAGGTGGCGGTGGGTTAGATTTCGTGACACTCAGTTGCTCAGGTACAGACAATATATTGGTATGCATGTTTTTGTGAATGTACGCGGGTTTGCTACTAAGGGACATGGGCATATTATTCACTTGGTTGAGGGATGGAGGTAGTTACCGGTTGTGTGATGGTATCCCAGTGGGAGTGGACACTTTGGGGCGCGTTGGTCCTGTTGGTGGCGTTGTTGAGTTGGAAATGGAGATGAGAATTTGTCTAGATAGCATGTGGGAGACGAGAGATAGGGTCGATAGGGGCCGGAGTAGGTGTTTGGATGGCAGGGAAGATGTGGGTATGTCGGGGCGCTGTGTGGTTGGCGTCTGCTGGGTGGGAGTGGGAGGGGGTATGGATGGGCGTCACGTGTCGGGTCGAAGTGAGCTTCAATTTTCAGATATTCATGTGTTGTGCGTGATTAAGGTTTGGAATATATGCTTAAACTGATTGTTTAATTCTCCATTGTTCCGAAAGTTGGTTAGATACATAGCGGATCTGGATCAGTGCCCAGCACGCCAACATCCTGTCTCAGACACGCCCAGGACTCTCTAGTCGCAAACGTGCACATTCTTGAGGGCAAGGTCAGGAGGTTCGATGGATTACATGAATATTCGCGCTTGGTCAACTTCCCTTTAGATTGAATACTGGAGACGTTAATGGGCGTTTTCTGTTGATACCTCTTACTCGTCTACGGGGACAGGGAAAATAGTGGAATTAAAGTGGGGGCTGTGAATCAGCTATAAAACAGAAGAACGGTGAGCTAGGCATGTGCGGCAGGTAAGTGTGTGAAGAGGAGGGTACCGATTATATAGTTACGCTGTTATGATAGCTGAATCGAAGGGACCGGAATTGGGCTAGGTCTGGGGTGCTTGAGCTGACGGGAGTTGACAGGCCTTAGTTGGGGTGGTTTGGTGGGGAGGAGGATGGGACACCCTTGGTCTTGTCAAGGGAGACAATTGCCACGGATATAAGTACGTATTAGGAGGCTTCACATATTGAGTAAATTTCATGGATGGCTATTAAACCTTATTTGTGTGATGGGGCCACAACACTCTAACACAGTGAACCTTTTACGGGCACATTAGGTATTAACTAAAACCTTAATCGTCGAGGAGCGAAGCTAAGGTAAGGTGAAAAAATAGGGGATAGAAGGAATGGTATAAAGTTGAGATGAAGTATAGGATAATGTGACATCTGTTGAGATTGAGAGTTGGGATAATTTATTTGTTGCGTTCCGTTGCTCATGGTGTAGTATAAGGTTTTGGTGGGCGATTCTAGTTAGGTAATGTGAACGGGATATAAGAAAGTCGTGGTAAGGGAGTTTAGTCACGTAAGTCAGTTGTGAAAGGTGGGGTGTGTACAAGGAAAAGATTTAGTTGCGGATTGGAGTAGGAATTGGCGCAGCATGGGAGGATAGGATTTTAGGGATAGAGTTAATGCTTAAAGTTGTGGAGGTGCACTCTATATAGTTAGGTATTGTTAGGGGCATAAGGAGAAGGAGCGTGACAGGGCTGATTGTCGGTGTAAGGGATAGTGATAGTAGAGTTAAGTAAGTAAGGGGGAAAGGGATAATTAGGTGAGGTGTTGACTATGTTGGTGAATGTGGAGCGGAGTAGGGTCAAGGGGGAGTAGAGAGGATAAATAGTTGAGGAGGGATGAGGTATATGTGAAACGGGGGAGAAAATAGCTAGTAGTGGTGGCGGTCCACGCCCCATCGGGTAATGAGGTTAGGGGTAGGAACAGTTAACAGATTAATACGAGTTATATATACAGTTTTGATTTTAATTGAGAGGGTATTTATCCGGGGCCAGCGGGGTGGTATAATGGGGTTAAACTGTGTGTGCTAACAGTTTAATTGTGTTGTTTGTTTGCATTTGGGAAGGGAAATGGGGATCGGGTCTGGGATAAGGGGGTGGGGGTATGTTGGGGGGGGGGAAGGGGAGATTGCGTATTCGTATGTGTTCGGGGGCGTGTTGGGGTGTATGGGGGTGGATTGTGGGGTGGTGCGGTATGAGAAGGGGTCCTCGGTAGTAAATGTGTGCTTTTTAGGCTGGAATTGTAGTTCTTGTGTGGTTTATATGGATAGGTAGGTTGGTGTTTTGGGGCAAATGGGGAACTCCGGGAGTTGAAGATGGTGGGAGTGTCGTAGTAGGGATGAAGCCGGACTGTAGCGTAATGGGTGCGTACTGAGCTAGTGAGAGGGCGGGTGTAAGATTTGTAGTGGGGTATGTGTGTTGTTTTGTGTGGTATGTTTTTTGGTCTGTGTTGTGGGTGAGTGGGTACGTTAATGTGTACGCTGGATGTTGTTAGTTCCGGAGTATGTGGGTGTGTGATAAGAGGCTGCTGGTTTGTGTGTCGGTTAGTGGGGAAGATGTGTGTGTTGGTGTTAGAATCGTGGTGCTAGAAGGCTGATAAGTAAGTGTGTGTGGATGTGTTTAGGCGTTGTGTTGGTTAGTGTGGTGTGTGTTGATGTGTATAGGTGTGTGGCTGTGATGTGTGTTGGCTGATACTTGAGTTGTGATGTGAGTGCATGGGTGTGGTAGGTTAGTAAGTTGTTGTAGTGTTTTGTTCGTATGATGTGTGGTTGTGTTAAGTATGCAGAGCTAAAAGGGTGTGTAGAGAGTCGATATGTGTAGTGGATGGTGTTGAGGGTGCATGGTGTGTTAGTGTGCTGTGTGTCGTGTGTGTAGTGCTGTGTTAGGTCAGTGTAGTTGTGTGAGTTTGTTAGTGGTTGTAGGTTGGGTATTAACAATTGTAGTGTGTGGTGTGGTATTGTATAAGGTTGTTGTTGAATGGCAGTATGTGTAGTGTGTGACGGTTGGAGGGTGAGATAGTTCGAAGGTGGGGTGAAAGCTCATTGTAAATAACTTGCGCTGACCAATTTAAAATATAAGCGACCCCCACCCCCCTCCCCCCCCCCCCCCCCCACCCCCATCATGTCCTCTGAGAGTAAGGTGTGCAGGTGTGGTGTACTAGGTGATGTTAGGTTATGCTGGGGTTGTGATGGGGGGGTTGTGGTTGTTAGGGATAATTTGGTAGGTGAGCAGGTGCGTGAGTGAATAGTGAATTTGTCAGGGGGGCAGGTGTGTTTGGCAACCTACAAAAAGGGGAGGGAAGTGGAATAGGGTATGAAATGGGTGTTATTGAGGAGAGTCGGGGGGACTAGCGTTATAGAGTAATCTAAAGGAAGGGGGGAGCGGGGGAAGAAAGTAATTCATATTTTGTCTGGTGTGTGGGGGAAGTAGGGATCGCTGGGTGCAATACGATTTCCCTGCTTGAGGTCGATTTTGGGATACTGGGGGTGTGGTACTACGGTGATTGTATATATGAATTGGCTCGGTAAAAAAATGTTTATTAATTTTTAGATGTGGAAGAGTCACACTTGCTTGTGTGTGGTTATTGTAGATTAGGAGTTTGGGGAATTTGGCGTGATTGATGGTGTTTATCACTATGGTATTGGAGGGAAGCAGGTAGTTGTGTACTCGGGGGTAGTTTGTTTGGGATTGGATCGCGTGATGGGAGTTTGGGGGGTATTGATTTTTACATGTTAATTGTAGTTGTTGTGAATATATATATATATAAGATATATAGAGATTGGTAAGAAACTTACAGTATTCTACTAAGTAACCATTTTTGGGTTTATTTTCTTTGGTCAGGCTGATATAGATGCAGATAATGTTTGATGTTAACCCAAAACTTTCTGGATTCTAATCTACTCAATAAAATTCTGATTCGTCATAGTCTTATCACTCATATGTTTATCATCTGTTTAGTCTCCTAATCTTATTATCATAATTACTATTCTATTCTATTTCATACATTAATCTATCTACTCTTCTCAATCTATCTCATAAACTAATCCTATACTTTATCTCAATCTGTATTATAATTCTAATACTCTACTTCATATCTATCTATGCTATCTATCTATTCTATCTATCATCTCATTATCTAGTCTATCGATCTATCTATCTATCTCAATATCTATCTTATCTTTCTATCTATCTAAATGACTATTCATTATTATCTATCTTGTATCTATCTTTCGCTATCTACATATCTATCTATCTATCTCACTATCTATCTATCTATCGTAGCTCATCTATTCCATATCTATCTATTCTCATATTCTATCACTTTCTAATTCTATTTATCTGATTCTACCTAGTTTTGGACCCAAAGCAAACTTTTGAATGCCCCATGCAAGCCCCTCCCCTGAACATGAACATTTACCAGTACCTGTTAATATTAGTCATGCAGTTACTAGATAATACCATAGGAGAAATAATATATATACATATCACCTTAATACTGCTACCAGGACCAACATTACCAATAACACTACTACATAAGGACATGAGTATTATTATTTTTAGTTAGGTAGTGACCCCCCCTTTCCGACTTGGTATTTAGGTGGGTAGGCCACCCGTTACATGGTAAGACCACAGTAGGTAGGGCCAACAGTAGGTAAGGCCCCAGCTAGGCAGAGCTCCAAGGTTACATACACGAAAAAAGAAAAAGGCTTTTTTTTTTCAGATCAGGTTGTGAAGGGTCGGCCCCAGGTAGGTAGTTCAATTATCGTTAGGCAGGCCAGGTCCCAGGTATTGAGACAGGCAGTAGACAGGGCCCCATGTAGTTAGGCAAAGCCTCAGGTAAGTAAGTACATTGTCAGACAAGGACTCAGATACTTAGTTAGACAAGGATCTAGGTAGGTAAGTAAACGGACAAGGCTGCAGCTAGGTAAGTAGACCCTATTCAGGTAGTTAAACTCCTATTTGATAAGTTGCTATGCTCTGTGAAGGTAGGTAGGTAGGCCCCAGGAAGGTCGGTAGGCGAGCCCTAGTTAGGTTGGTTGTAAGTGTGCCCTAAAAGGTAGGTGGTAAGTGGGCCCCAGATATTTAGGTGTGCCCCAGTTGGGTAGATGGGCCCTTTGTAGGTAGGTGGCAGATTGGGCCCCATTACTGAAATAAAAGAAAATAATTCTCACCTCTCTCCATGTTCCCCCAATGAGCAGGAGGCCAGCTCCTTCAAATGAAGCCTGGAGAAGGAGAAGGACTGATTCTTTGGATTTTTAAATTGGGATGTTTCGCACCCGCCTCTAGGTCAGATAGCAGCTACTAGGCAAAATGTGGTGGAATAGTGGGGCAAGGCACAGGTGTCGCTAAGGGCTTCAACAGTTACTTAGACTGTGCAATCTTGGGGATCAAGCGCATTTGCCTTCGATCCTCAGGACCTGCCTCTAAATGCTCGGGACAGAGAGTCTGGGCATTCTGAGACAGGATGTGGCGGCTGGCACTGTAGCCATCGCTATGTCTACAATGGCGGTACTTCAGTTCTTATGTGGTACTATATACGCAAACTTTTCCAACTAACACTGAGTTGTTGGATGAAGATAAGGGCTCACCCCCTAAGATCCACCCC